>PVJA010014446.1:0-47403 GCA_004027025.1 Myocastor coypus | reverse complement strand
AAAAAAAAAAAAAAATAGACCACTGAGCCATCCTGCTGGGCCCCATGGAAATAGAATTCTTAAATGTGGTTATAGACTTCACTTTTCCACAAAAATGTAATGAATGGTATTTCTGATGTTTATGCAGTTATATGAAATAATTGTATTACACTTGATATTCTTTTGGGGTTGTCAAGGATTAGAATGCATATAGAAAATTTAGGGTGGGTGAAATGGCTCAGCAGGTTAAAGTGCCTGCTAACAGGCACAAGGGAAGGCAATTTGATCCCTGCCTCTGCCGTCCTGGCCCTGGGACATGCTGAGATGGCAAATGAGACTTGGCGTGGGGGCATGCACCTGTAATTCCAGCACTTGGGAGGCTGTAAACAGGTGAATCACTATGAGTCCGGTCTAGTAGTGAGACCCTGAGCACCCTGTAGACCCTTCCTTAAAATACACACACAAAAAATGAAAAAAACAGAATTTTTAGTGAAAAGGAGTAATTACATGTTTAAATTTCAAAATATTTGCCTTTCATGAGCATGATTCTACATAGTAGCTACATAAACTATGATTTAACTTTCCAAAATGAATAATGCTTTTGTGGTATTTTAAAATTATACTTTCTATATATTGTTTAGGTATTTTAAAACAACTTAAAAATTGAAGATGTGATACAAGTATCAATAGTTTCTGGCTTGTACATATGTTCTGTATATAAGAACCTGTTTATTCAACTGTGAATTTATTTTTCTTTTCCTTTTTTTTTTTGTACCAGGGAGTGAACTCAGGACCTTGTGCTTATCAGGCAAGCACCCATTCTACTGATATATCTCCCTGGTGCTTATTTATGAGCTTTTGAACATAATTTAAAAGGATATTTGGAAAGACCTATTAAGAAAACAACAATTTGAAAAATAGCTTCTATCAAGTATTTTTGAATTTTCTTATTTCAGTGCTGTTAATGATAATTATGCAAACTACAAGTTGATTTGGTTCTTTGTTCTTTGAGCTAATGGTTAGGAAATACTGAATTATTTAAATATTTTCAATGATTCAAATTAATTTCAACCAGTCAAAAGAAAGGAAATATGCAAAACGACACAATTCCTCAATAGTAATTTCACATTGAATTCTGAATTATTAAAGTTCAAAATTTAAGACCCTAAGTTTTTATATGGTTTTTTTTTCATATAATCATAACCTTTTGGGAAATGTTTTCTATGAAGATCTAATAAAATACATCTGAACATATGTGAGCATGCTAAATAGGAGGGAGATAGGTTTTGTTTTCTGTTTATCATATGGTTAGTCAAAGTCCCTCATCCTTTCCCTGGCAGTTTCGGCAAGTCTCTGTCGTGCCTCATCAAGTCATCTGTACTGGTCACTAGAATTCTTGTGCAATTCTTTCTTTGAAACTCCTCATTTTCCTTCTCTCAGTTGTCCGTTCTTCCCTCACTTGCCTTCTTTCCATTCATTTTCCCATGGGAAGCTCTCATCTGACAATCAATTCCATTATGAGAAAAAATTTCTTACCCTACCACATAAGTCTTATCAGGAATAATCTTCTTTGAAGCATTTAAATACTGGAAATATTTTTAACTTTTATAGAGAATTCTTTCTTCTTTCTTCCTTTTTTCTTTCTTACTTTCTTTTTTTCTTTCTTTCCTTCTTTCTTTCTTTCCTTCTTTCTTTCATTCTTTCTTTCTCTTTCACTTTTACCAGTACAGACTTACAGTACATAGTGCTTCCTTTCAATATACAAATTTGGCATAGGTATATAAGAAACTTTGAAAGTGAATTAAACTTTGGAGTAATTTTTCCCTGTAAAACATTGTTATTAACATAATGACAAATTATGGATTTCTGTATTTTCCTACGTCAATAATGTACTTTCCATTCACCAATTGTGATTATTTTGTATTGATATAGGGGAATGAAAGCTCCAATCTGAAAGATACCTGGGCCAACGCCATATTTTATAATTTCAAAGAATGAATTTTAGGAACAACAGAGGTTGAGAGCATAACGTATTTATTAAAGGAAAGAAAACTGCTTTGTGAGAGAGGAACAGAGGGGGATCAGGGGACCAGGAATCTCAATTTCTGAGAATTTTATAGAGTAAAACTTTGATGTGAGGCAGGCCTAAAGTGCAAAACAATGGAACTCAAGCAGGAGGTGGGCAAAACCGTGATGAAGCAATAAGATTAGAAGCACAATTACTCAGGAAATATTTATTAAATCTAAGAACAAATGGGGAAGTGAGTGATGTAGCAAGTGGGACAGAACATAGAAGAAGATCTAACCTGTAGGGGGTTGGGTTAGTGACAATTTCTGGCTTCCTCATGGAAATAGAGTATTTTTTAGAATGTCAATCTTGCATGTTTATCTTTAGGGAGGTATGCATTTGTGTGATCTTTTGTCTTGAGTTCTGGTGCACAGTAAGAGTGACTTTCTTGCCCCCATTTGCAAGAAATTTTTTACTCCATATTGGCTCCTTCTGAAATCTTAATTCTGTCTGACTGCTATAATATTTCTATCTAACTCAGCTGCTACATTATCAATATTAGTAAAATACTGAATTCGCATTTACTGTAATCAAGGAACAGGAACAGAAAAATAATTCTTTTAAGTTTTCAATCAACTATCAGTCTCTCTAACAGATTCAACAATGTATCTTAATGCTAACTATCATTCTCGAAACAGATGCTCCTACTCACAATTCAATGTATTCTGAATACTTCCAGCTGCAGTGTGGAAGAAGGTCAATTTTGGGTTTACAAATTCTGGCAGAAACACTTGAGAAACACTATCATGTGCATTCTCAGATTAATCCCTAACCTTTTTTTATGGCTTACTTTTTACAACCAATTACAGTAATTGCATTTTTCCTACTTTCAATAGCTTACTACCAGTAAATCAGCAAGACAGAGGTAAACAAAACATAGACTTCTCCAGCCAAGTTAAGGGTGTACAATTAAAATTTAAGATAAAAACAGCATAAATCTAGAAAATGTAATATGCTGAATAAAACATAAAGCACTACCTACTTTTAGCAATGAGGGGTTATCTATGTTATTTTTGCATTTTAATTAATTTAAGATACAGGAAAAGGGTATAAAACACTGAAAACAAGACAGTTACAAACATCTCATGATTGTGATACCTGAGAAAATAATCATTCAAGTGAGAACTACAATCATTTTGTCTCCCAACCTAGTGTTAATCACACCATGATGTGACTTGCAAAAACTTAAATAAGATCCGTCCCTGAGGTCTTACAGCACAGAAAACACAACAACATACGTTGGAAAGACCACAAAGCTTCAGTAGCTAGAAGCTTTGCTTATTTCACAGATAGCTGAGATACAACAAGAAAGTGGTCCATAAATCCATGTAGTAATAATCTGTAATAAGTATTTGACTCCAATGTATGTTGTAGACATTTTCTTTATAAAGTATATTATATAGGGAAAATACTGATTTTCAAAGAGAAAATATGAAGTAGGATTAAATATTTGTGGTTGTTTTTAAAAATGTGGCTTTCATATTATTATCATCATCATCATCATCATCATCATAGCCCTTGTATTTTCTATTTTAAAAAGAATAAAGAACCTTTAAAACTGCAATAGAATTTAAAAACAAGATGATAGGAAATTAACAATGCTTGTTATACTGCATATCAACCTATATCAACTGTATTCAGAAACTATTCAGACTTCATAGTAAATGCATAAGAGATTCAGTGAAAATCAAAACAGGATTCACCCTGAGACTATAGTGCTAAATCAAATGAATCAGCCACCAACTTAAATATCACATGATTTCTCTTATTTGAGAAACCCTAAGTAGAAAGAACTAAATAAGTCACAACCAGAAAGGCAGAGATAAATCTTTTACAAAGCATATGAAAAGGTGGAGTGGGCAGAAGGGAAGAAGAAGGAAGGAAAAAAAAAAAACAGGGATGAAATAAAAAATAACAGTATAGATGTAGTATTTATATGTGTCAACTCCGTATAAGGAATCTGATCATTGTGAACTGAGTACACATACTAATAAAATCTAAAAGTAAAAAAAAAAAAAAAAAAGAAAAGTAGACCTTATTGAGAGGAATACACCTTATGTCACCAACTATTCTGGATTTTCCACAATAAATCTTAAAAGATATCCTTAAAAAAATCAAGTTGAAGGTGCTGGTGACCTGTAATTCCAGTGCTTAGGAGGCTGAAAGGAGGAAGATCTTCATGAGTCCAAGTTGTGTAGTATGACTGCAACAACGAAATACATTAAAAAATCAACTATATTTCTATGTAAATTCCAGGCCCACCAAATTTTGATACTCTTAAATAAATGCAACACATCTTGTTTCTGATGAAAATAGGCTTCAACAACATATAATTTAGCCAATAATTACTAGGCAAAGAACAAAAAATGTGACATATGGACTGGAAACCTAAAATAAATGGAAAGGAATCAAAAATAGCAGACATTGCAATTTACATATATGATGTATATAGTATATATTTCAAATGTAACTAACATTCAAACAGGAGTACTGAAAAGTAAAATATGTTACAATAATAAGTTTTTAAAACCTCCAGAAGTGTAAATGATACATAGTCTACACACTTAACAGGGTTGAATCAACAATGCTTTAGAAACTGCAAAATACAGAAATGTCTGATCACATAAGAATGGAAGCTAGTAAAAATAAACTACAGAGAAAAATTATCAAAAAAATACTTAGTAATGTTGCAAACGATGTCAAACTGTCTCATATATCTGTAATTTGAACATTAGAAGGAAAACAAAAAAGAGATGGATATATTTGAAGATTTTCCAAGTTTGATCCAAAAAATTGATGATAAATAAATGCAAATAAAATCAAAGTCTGATCAATTTCAAACAACTAAAAAATAAACTGAATATATACATACATTAAGTCTTAAAAAAAATCCTGAAATGAAAACACACATGGTGAATATACAGTACAAGAAAGTAATTAGACTTCTCCTTGGAAACCATGGAAGCTGTGCCTTATAAAATAAAATGGCCTTATAAAAGGCGCAAATGAAAATCTATAATTTTAAAAGCTATCACCATATAGCCAGCGGGCAGTTACTTGAAAATAATTTTAAAAATCCAAAGATATTTCTATGACAATAGATTGAGTTAACACACTCCTCTAAGATGCATGGAAGGAAGTTCATTAGGATGAAGGAAGGCATTACCACATGTAAAAGTGTAAATATAGAATTTAGTAAAGAATACTTAAAATGGTAAAAAGAATAGTGTTTTAATGTATTTTTTCATATTGAAATTGTCAAATTGTATAGTCAAAAATTTATGTTTTATTTTATTTTATTTATTTATTTATTTTTTTTTTGTCTTTTTGAGACAGGGTCTCGCTATGCAGCTCAGGCTGGTCCTGAGCTCACTTTTGTAGCCCAGGCTGGTCTCGAACTCTCACCGATCCTCCTGCCTCAGCCTCCCGAGTGCTGGGATTACAGGCGTGCGCCACCACGCCCGGCTCAAAAATTTATGTTTTATTAATAACCTATGTTAAAGTAAATAATATTCCTAAGGACTAGAAATGAGCAATAAAATAATAGTTAATAAATGAATAATGGAAATAGAACGAAATACCAAACTATGTAATTGACTGAAAGCAAAATAGTAAAAACAGAATAAAATATTAAAAAATGGATAATGCAAAATAAGTTGCTTTATAAATAATTGTATTAAATAGGATGTAAATTACCAGTTTAATGGGTGGGTACATTGGATGAAGAAAAGAAAGACATTATTCCCAAATGAATCTACTTTCATTGTAAAGGTAATATAAATAAAATCAAAATATTTTATTAATTTATTGTTATTTATGGTCATTTTGAGACAGGGTCTAACTGTACGTTCAGGGTGGCCTTGAGTTCTCTTTGTATCTGAGGCTGATCTCAAGCTCACAATGATACTTCTGCCTCAGCTTCCCAAGTGCTGAAGCTATAGGCATGTGCCACCATGCCCAGCTCCAGCAAAATAATTTAAAAATATAGTCTGAACAGACACAAACTGTAAGACAATTTATATAACTATGGTAGTAGCAAATATAGAATATGGAGCACGAATTTTTGCTGAGAGTAGAGAAAGTGATTGTCTAATGACATAGAAGACATTATATCAATAATTGAAAAAGTTGGGTCTAAAATTGAAAGACATACAATGTTTCCCTCAGGCACAATGTTTTTTTTTTTGTTTGTTTGTTTGTTTTTTTTTTTTTTTTTTGGATAAAAGTGATGAAGAGCTCCACATTAGACTGCTAAAAAAGATCTCAAATTAACATTATTGAAAATGCTGAAACATAGAAGTATTTCAAACAATGAAACAGTAATAATTTAGTGATAGATATAAAACATGTACATCAAAACACTTAAATAGTCAGGCGTGGTGGCACACGCCTGTAATTCCAGCACTCGGGAGGCTGAGTCAGGAAGATTGGTGCAAGTTCGAGACCAGCTTGGGCTACAAAAGTGAGCTCAAGGCCAGCCTGAACTGCATAGTGAGAACCTGTCTCAAAAAGACAGAAAAAAAAAAAAAACTTAAAGAGGAATTATAAATGATGCAAATGGACATATTTGCTGTAGAGGACTGAAATTTTCAAGAACATAAAATACATAACACAGACTATTTAATGGAAATCTCACAGAAACCACATAAGGAAAACTCCTACAGCAGTCACAACAGACAGAGAAAGTAACAAGCACCTGTTAGTGTAGAAAATTATTAATATGCAGCATCAGCAAGAGTGGATCAAAGAAACTATGAACCAATAGTGTAACAACAATAATGCAATATCTACTCAAATTGTCAAATTGTCTTAAAGTCAGATAATTCAAACTAGCCTAATAACCTCATAGAACAGTAAAATAGATGAAAAAGTAATAACCACCATATACTCTTTACAAATGCCACTTCACCTATAAGATCAAATACAGATGAAATACTGTCTGTAGGTGAAAGACTTTAGAAAGACTTCTACAAATGGAACCTGTGTGCAAAGGAACAGTTAGGCTGTTAAAACCTTTTATGTGAGAATCTTTTGGGTGATTTTGATGACAATAATGTGTTAACCTAATTTAAGCATAACTGTGGATGATTCAAAATTACTAGTATGTATCATCCAAAACAGAAACATCTACACATATATGGAAAATGCAAAAAGATTAGGAAAAACAGATAGACTGTAGTATAATAATGCTACCACAGTTTCATCACTGGGGAGATTATCTAGCAAGAAATCCACTTAGTAAATATTGGGCTTAATTTGTACTATACAACCAGGTTTCCTCCAACAGATGCATGCATATTTTTGCTTTCTAATAGCATCAGATTGCACATTGTCAAGTATACAACAGATATTTTAAGATTGTATCACACGTTAGATCACAAATTAAGTTTGAACCAATTTAAGAAAAACAAATCAATATCAAGTAAATTTTCTGATCAGAATGGTCTGAAAATACATATCAATAAAAGAGAGAATGCTGGAGAATTCAGAGAACAATAGAAATTAATAACTAATTAGCCATAACTTAAAAGCCATCTATATGCTCATGAAAGAATAAATGGAATCCTGTAATGGCATATAAAAAAGTAATTTTTCTTGTTTTTCACCACATGGATAAGGGCTATAAACATCATCCAAAGGGATATAATAGGTCTACAACAACACCACATGATTCTACCTACACTTGAATATATAAAGGGAATTCATAGAAGCAGCTAGAAGTATGGTACTCATCAAAGAATGTGGAAGTAAATGAGACTCTAAAACTGAGACATTAGTCAAAAAGTGCAGTTTCATATAAACACACAGCAAAAGTTTCAGTGATATATTGCACATCATGATGATCTTAGTACATATATTGTGTATTTCTGTTTTTACCAGATAGTTCACACAAACTTATTAAAATTGGCATCATTAACCTTCTCTTCGGTGAACATCCAATCGATTGCCTTTGTAAGGATAAAATGTGTCCACTGATGCCACAGTCCTTGAAAACATTGGGAAAATGGTTATCTCCATCTCCTCAATCATGGGTTCCTTCAAGAGAGGAACTTAGTCTTCCTGCATTATTCAGGCCTATCTTGAACTCAACTCCAGTCATCTTTCCTCAAACTGTCTAGTAGATGGAAACAGTCAGACTTGTTTATCTTAATTCTTTCTGAAAACTTCTTGCACTATGGCCAAGACTCTGCATACCTTCATAAGGTCTTCAAAATCAGGACCAAAGCAAAACATCCATAAGTGTAACCTAGAATAAAAACAGGGCAACTGCCATCAGCATGCTAAAAACCACTAAACTTTTCTTCAGTGTTCATCATAGGGTTGTTCTATCGTGTATTTCAAAACCACCAAAAAAATACATTTTCAAAATTGTTAACACAGAAAAATAAGTAAATGAGGATATACATATGTTTATTTTAATTTAATATTTTTATTGTTTAAATTTAATAATGGCTATATTACATATTTTCATCATCAGATCAGTTTAGATTAATACATATAGGTATATAAGGTTGATCAAACAATTAAACATTAACCCTTTTGAATCAACATTACTCATTTTTTTCTTTTCCCGTTTGTTTTTTTTTGAAAGTTGACATATTGCATATTGTCCTCACAATCGTTCTACAGAGTACAGTGTGTGGGCATGACCCACCTCCCTATTAATGTTGCTTAGAAAAAAAAAGGAAAAGAATATACTTCTCTTTGGACTAAGAGGAAGCAGATACATACACAGTCAAATGTTCTGCAATTGCAGTGGGCCACCAGTGAAGCTTGCAATGTTGGAGGCTATTGAATCTAAGTCTCCTAAAGCTCATCTCACCAATGTAGCTCTGCGTTTTATGCATTGTAATTAAGCATTTTTTTTCTTGCTGAGTGGTCAAGGGCAAGTCGAAGCAAGACCTATATAACAAAACATTAATTTTTTTTTTTTATCTTCCAGAGTCAAATCCCCTCAGGATTAAGTTTGGGACCATAGACAGGACTTTGTTAGTGTCAGCCTTCGGGACGAGTCATGGCCATTGCTTGGCCATTTTGCTTTCTGTGAAAGCCTGAGAGAATGTTTTTCTCTGGGTGATTCTCCTTAGACGCACTATAGTTCATTCATACCTTTCCTCTGAGGTCCCATAATCTCCTTGACCAGAAAATTTGGGACACCTCTGAGTTATAGGATATTACAGTACATATGTGAGTTAGCTTGAATTAACCTCATTTAGATAAGCACACAAAACCTACTTCACATTGTATTTATCCTTAAGATAGATATATAAATGATATATACATGGATAGGAAGATAGATAATTTTAATATCTTACATGGTACTGATAATTCTATAGAATAATGCTGCATCTGTTTAAAGAGTATATAATAAAGGTTTTAAATTCTCATGCAACTAATATATGCATCAACAGTACTGTAATTACAAAAACAAATAATGAACAATTATTGCTGGATAGTTACCTTTCTTATAAAAGTGTTAGAAAATTGATAGATGTATACTGTATGCCTGCATACCAATATAATGCAATTTAACATTTGAAGAACAATTTACTCAATAATGTCAACAACAGAATAAACAGTGTCAAGTTCAGAATTTCAGGATATTCAACAATATAACTGGATATTTTGAGTACAAAAAGGATCTCAATAAAATTGAAAGATGAATTAAATGATGGATACCATGGAACATAGTGGCATTAAGTGAGAAGTCAGTGAAAGCAGTATATGTTTGGGAATAGTGAAATATTTTAAAACTGAGCAACACAGTTGTAAATAGCCCATAGAACAAAAATCAAATCTCAAGGAAAATTAGAAAGAATTTTAATACAAAATAAAAGTGAAATTATATCATACTGTTTTGTATTTAGCTACATGATATTAAGAGAAGTTTTTTTTTGAATTTCAATGTTCATGTCAGGCAAAAATTTCAATAGTCAGTGTTTGAACTTCTAACTTGTGGTGCTAGAAAAATTTTGAAAAATGATAATGAAATAAAGTGATTGATAATACAATAAGATTTATGGGAATCAGTTAAACATATACTGGGAAAATGATAGCAAATATAAGAATGCTTTTCTTTGAAAAGTTCAGCATAATTTTTAAAGTTTAGTGAAATCAATTAAAAAAGAAGGAAACTCAAGTTTTCATTTTTTTTCATACCCTGAAGACAATATGTACAGCACATCCCATTTCATTTTAATAAAAGAAAGTCCAAGTATTTACATTTTCATTACTAAAGCATATTAAAGTGAAAATCTATTGTGTGATCTATATTAAACATCTTTATTCCAAAATATTAATAAAGGATTTAAATAGCAAGTTCTGTTTATATACATGTTCATTAACATATCCATTCACAAAGATAATATACTTTAAGTGGAAATGAAAATGATTTTATTAATCGATATTGTACATGTTTTCTCTTGTTTTTCTACCTTTTTAATGAACATGAATGAAGTTAAGCACACCATGATGTAAATAATTATGAACATAAACAGAATATTTTTAGTAAATTCATTTTAAAGTAGATACATTTTGATGATTCACGCACTCTTATTTAATGTCTGTATTAAAAGTTGTTTAGAAATTAACAGGGCAAATTGAAATAATGAATTTATTGCATTACCATAGAAAAGTTTTTAGGAGTGAAAGGAAAATACATTTTTTTTTTTTTACTACAAAGATTCTAGGAGTAGGAGTTGGTGAATATATCAGATTTTCCTTCATTGTACATTGAAAATAGTACTCTCAAAATAGGAACAGAATTCATCTCGGAATGATATATTGTTTCTGTATATACTTATACTTTATGAAGCCTCAGAAAGAAGATGATATTTAGAAGGTGCATTGTGTACGAAAAAAAGCGATACATGAGCTATGATGAACTTTCTTATGATTAAAATGTCAGGAATTTGGGAGTAGGTAGTAAGAGAAAAAAAGGTAAAAAGATAATTAACAATATAATATAATCGCTATATTGATATTATTTTAAATATATCAAATATTTAAATTTAAGTTTGGAAGATATTTATGAATATCAAGCTTGAGAGAAGATACTTAGCTCTAATTTTAGGAGAAAGAAAAAGATGTGTGAAAACAATGGAAATCCAATATTCACAACAGAAGACAATTTTTTTTACTTTACTTTGTTTTATTTTGAGGGGCAGAAGAATGTACAACAGTGGTTCTTAACCTGTGGGTTGTAACCCTGGTGTGGGTAGCCTAAAGCCATCGGAAAATGTTATTTTTTACATTCTGAATCATAACTATAGCAAAATTACAGTTTTGAAGTACGCACCAAAACTACTTTTTGGGTTGGGGTCTCCACAACATGAAGAACTGTATTACGGGGTCATGGCATTAGAAACATTGAGAACTACTGATGTATAGGGTGTTCAGAGTCTCACTACTAGATCGGACTCATAGTGATCTGCCTGTTTACAGCCTCCCAAGAGCTGGGATAACAGGCATACACGACCATGCTCAGGCTCAATTGCCATCTCTGTGAGCCCAGCAGTCAGGGCCGGCATGGCAGGACCAGGGATCAAGCCCCTGGTTCTTGCACATGCAGTTATTGAATGTAGTAGTTATTTGTCCACACAAACATTCATATCAATGTAAATATTCCCGATCTGCTCCGTTTTCTGCCTGGGTCAGTGAATCCCTCTTTAGGCAATTTGGTTGTCCGTTGCATAGGAACAGTCACCATATAGCTAATGAATGAAAGAATAAATGAATTTATTTAATTATTTATTTATTTATTTATTTATTTATTTATTTATTTATTTATTGTCTTTTGAGACAGAATCTCACTATGCAGTTCAGGCTAGCCTTGACTTCACTTTTGTAGCCCAGGTTGGTCTTGAACTCACACAGTTCCTCCTGCCTTAGCCTCCCAAGTGCTGGGATTACATCAGGCTAGCTACTGAATTTAGTGTGAACATCTGGTCTGCACAGGGCATTATAGCCTTCAACTCCTCAACCCAAGCGATCCTCCCACCTCAGCCTCCAGAGTAGCTAGGACTACAGGTGAGCAACTCCATACCAAGTAATTTTCAGAAATATTGCAAAGAAAAAAGTAATGTTGGTTTAGAAGGGTTAATGTTTAATTGTTTGATCAATCTCATATACCTATATGTATTAATCTAAACTGATCCGATGATGAAAATATGTAATATAACCATTGTTAAATTAAAACAATAAAAAAATTAAATAAAAAAAGAAATATTGCAGCTGACTAAAATTTCCCTGAGTAAAACATTCTTAATCAAAATTTTGATAGAACAAAACTAAATATTTTATGTGTATAAAAAGCCAATATCTATATCTATATTTCTGTGAAATACAGCATTTGCAAACCAGAAAAGACACTGGAACATGTTCGCTTAAACCAAGCCTATTGATTTTCAGATGCAATACCTTTTGTGCTATAACTCCAAATGCCACTTATTACAAATGTTAATTATGATACAATTGTACATAATTTGTACAGATTTTGTGATATCAAGGCAAGAGAATTAGAAAAGCAAAGCAAAGGCAAAAGTTTTACTTTATAATTCTCTTTTCATTTTAGTCTATGAATTTAAAGGGGAGAAAGTGGTCTATGTTCTTTTTATTTTCCCCCTCTCAGAAGAAAATAACTTTCAGCCAGTCCAGTAAATCCTGTTTGTTATGAGAAAGGAAATACGGAGGCCTATTTGTACAAATGTCTTAGTTACTTTTCTCTCGTTGCTGGGACGAATACCCAACACTCGAAATAAAGGAAGGAAAGGTCTATTTAGCTCACAGTTACCAGAGGTTTCAGTCCATATTCAGCTGGCTCTAAGCCGCAGTGGCACATGGCAGCGAACAGCAGTTCATGGCGGCAGAATAGCAACAATATGGTGATAGAGCCAATGGAACAACCAGGGGAGCAGAGAGCAACAGCGAGAGTCTGTCTCTCTTTATATTACGTCAGGCTCTCTGTCTTAGCCTATCCGCTTCAGGCCACACCTATAATTCCCAGCAGTACTCAGACCCATAATCTCATCAGTACTAAAACACATAATCCTACTGCCTCATGAGTCAAGTGTCAAACTCTAGAAATCCCCACTCCGTGATTGCATGAGACTTTGGGGTCACTACTAGACATAAACCATAACAACAAAACACAAAACAAAATATTTTTTAAAATCATTGTCTTTCCTTTCTTCCCTTAGGGTTATCTTGGTGGAAGGACCAGATGAGGAACTCACCATGAAAGACTAACTTAGCGATAAGAATGTTTCACATCTATTTGATAACTAAAAAATTGAATAGAAATTATGTAATATGTTGTTATATAATGAAGCATATGAAAAAATATGTTCCTTTTTAGCAAATGTGAATCTTTATCCTATATGTGAAACTGAAAGTCAAGAATTTTAGCTAAAATCAAAATGTTTGTGGTATTTACATTTATTTAATAAACGTCATTAATTATATTTTAAATTTAAAACTACAATTGTTGCTTATAAAGTAAATATCTCTAGAAGAAATATTTCTTGCCTCAGCCTTTAGTTATATTAAAAATAACAGTTTAGAACTTACTTTGACTCAGTCAGCTAAATCCTTCATTTAATGGTCTAATGTAAAGTTTACGCAAGTTATTTTGTCATTTTCATAATTCAAATGAGAAAATGAGACAGAATAATTTACAGAATGCTCAATGTTCCAATCTCAATATTTTTCAAGTAAGTCAGGTGTATAATGTACACTTGGGCAGAAAAGTAAATATGTGTACTTGTGCAATTATAAGTAATTCTAGAAGAAGTGGTAGGGAACAAAAAAGCCTTGAACATTAAAGAGAAGTAGGAAATCTAAAGAGTCCTACGTGCTCCTTGAGGGAGATTAAAACATGCTTCACATTTCATTTATCTCATATTTTGGATTGTCAAATAATAAGTACTATAATTCTGACTGGATAGACATGCCGGTCTTAAAAATGTATGCTTTTCAAATTATATATATATATATATATATATATATATATATATATATATATATAGTTGTTTTGAAGGAAGAATCAATGGCTCCATAATGAAGGTTCAGGATGTAGCTCAGTGGTGTAATGCCTCTGTGGAAAATTTTAGGCCCTGAGTTTGATTCTCACTCCCCCACAAACAAAAGGAAACAAAAATGAGAAATGTAAAAGAACAAATTTTACATGAGCTCAGTTTATTTCATAGGATCTAAGATACTTTATTTTTTTGTTATTATATTTTTATTCATACAGGTTTCCTGTACATAATGATTACATTTACCTTGGGGAGTTCATACATTTATAGGACAAATTTTAATTTTTTCCATTCCTCTCCCATGACTCCAAGTTCTTTCTTAATCTCTTCTGTTTGAAAAATCTGTAGTTCCATTTTTGTTTTAATCTCCTTTTTTGATTTATTGTCCTTTTCCCCTTCCATCTGTATGCCTCTTATTATATGAAAAACCAGTAATAGTAATAATAATAATAATAATAATAATAATAATAATAATAATGTTAGATATATAATAGAAAATGGAGAATAACTTGTCTTTTTAAAAGAACACAATATTGAGAAATTATACAAAAATATATTGAGAAAGAGGGAAATGTATTCCTCGTAATCCAGTTAATGGAGAAAGCTTGAAATAAGTAGAGGAAGTAAAGTGTAGACTTCAAATCAATGGACTATTTTGGTGTTATTAAAGTAGAACATAACAGTAGTCAAAAACTTTGATTTGGGGAACATCTCAGCTTTCCCAAACACTTGGCACAAATTCATGGACTTGTTGCTTCATAAAAGATTCATGCTTCTCTTTTTTGTAAAACAAACATTGTTAATTGTTAAATATAGACAGCAATAAGAAAAAACCATGGGTAACCAGTATTTTCAGGGAGGGAAAGCAAAAGGAAGCCAAAGATCATTGTTAAAATTCAAGGATCAATATAATCAATAGTCAATTCATTTATCAGGTAACTTGAATCATCCACTTTAAGGTCATTAGCTGAAATGGAGAAAGTAATCTGCCAGTTATGGCATAATAAATTGCATGACCATTGTTTAAACATCCAAAGCACTTAATTATCTCATAGATTTGCATGTACTTACTTCGCATAATTTTGATTTGGTTTATATGCTGTGCACTTCACAATGGTTATTCTAATTGGAAATTTTAGCCTTTCCTCTTGTCATGTTTTAGCAAATTAACTTGTAGAAACTATCTGTAACTTAATTAAAACAGCCCTTATTAATGTCCTGTTTATAAAGTGATTCTTTAGTGAAATAAGTAGCCTCCAGCTTAAGAAGCAATCACAATTAAGACTGTCAATACTCATTAACTGTTTTATGTACTTAATGACAAAAATAAGTTGCCAAGTGCTCTAAATGTTAGAACACTCCATAAAATACAATACCCTGCTTGTGATCTAGAAAAAAAAAGAAATGGATTAATTACCTAAGTATGTGAATGAGTAAAATATAAGAGCTTTGAAAATTCTAGATTTGGTAAATTTTAGAATTTATAATTCTTAAATTCTTACACTAGTTTACGATCAGCATGAGAAATGATGTGTCTAAAATTGTTTGTGAATAATTCATAGAAATAGACAAGAAAATAAAAAGATATGACATGAAGGAGGAAAGTTTCTTTGTAGAAAAAATTGGATTTAAACACATCTATTGGTTATAAGTCTTGTTTCTTCATAGTTTAAGCTTAAAAAAATCACTTAAATCGTGCATGGCTGGGGTGATAGCTTAGTTGAATAAGCGCTTGCCTGGCAAGCTCAACGGCCTGAGTTCAATCCCTGATTCTGCAAATAAAAATAAATAAACAAACAACTGAGCTAACCCACAAGTGGCCTGAAGCAGGTATTAATATTTAGGCTATTAAGGTGGTTCAGCAGTCTAAAGGGTCTGCTTAGGCAAGTTTAGACAACTTTAGGGACTGTATTTCGGTTCCTGGCACCCTATGCTGCTCCAGCCCCATTCCCAGGGCAGGCTGAGCTGGCCATAAAAAAAACCCGTCATTTTCAACATATAGCATATAATTTTTATATAAATCTTAAAATTAATTGTATTGTCTACTATCCCATGAGTTGTTATAAAAATTTAATATCAGTGAGAATGTTGTAAGTAATAATTTGCCTTTGTATTTCCAAATTTCCCTCTAGGGTATTTACTACTGTACTAAAACTTCAAATGTGCTTCAATGTGTTTTGTTTCCTTAGATCATTGTGGAATTTTGTCCACCATACATCCACATGAGCATTTGGAAATATATTTGATGAATTTATTACCAATGCATGTAGATCAAACTTTTTTCTTCCAGTTCTATTACCTGTGAATGTTATTCAGAATTTACCCTCATGTTCCATTTCTTTCATCCTGTTGCGTGATGTTTCTATTATAATTAAACATAAGACACTTATTTAGCATTGTTCTGTCCGTATTTTTCTTCCAGTATTGGATATTAAATGTAGGACTTTCTCACTGAGCTATACACCCGCCCTTTTTACTTTTATTTTTATTTATTTGAGATGACTTATTACCAAATTGCCAAATTGATCAAAGTGAGCTTAATCTTCTAATTCTTCTGTCTCAGCCTTGCAAGTTACTGACAGTATAAATTTAAATCACCATGCCTAGTCTCTCAATACTTCTTTGAACTCTATTTTATCTATTATTTTCTCCTGTGTCCCATGTTTTTTCACTTGTTCCTATTCTATATTTTTGATTGTCTTTCAATTAATAACTATCACTATCCTATATTCTCCAGTTCTCACTTCTTTTCAGCTTGTATGTACCATGGAATCTCACTTACCATAAAACCAATACTGGAATATTCGCATATCCACATGTATAAAGATACATCATTTGTTTTAGAAAGGCAACCTCAGAAATTGTGAAATAAGTTCTATATAGGAATTTAAATAACATACACTAATATATATCAACATTTTAAGTAATATTCTTTGCTAAGCTAATAAATTATACTCTTACTGATATCATCTTATGGTAATGCCCATAAAAATGCATACGTATTTATTTTCAAGCTAATGAATTTTCAGATTTGCTCCAGAGAAAATGTATAAAAATGTGTTTTAACTAGTTGACCCTCCATGGAAAAGTCTTTAAATGCATGTTATTTCATTTATAGTATTGAAAACTGTTACTAAAAACTATACAAGAGGGATATCAACAGAATGGTAAAGTAGGAAAATCCATCATTTATACCTCTGCCAAACATCAAGTTTGTAAAATATGCACAAATGGAAAGGACTACATGCTAATGTAGGGTTCTAGTGCAGACATTCAAGTATCCTACTGAAGTAAAAAAAATCTGAGAATGGACAATAAGATAGTAACAGCATAACACAGTTCAGTAATGAGTGATTTCCTAAGCCGATGACTTATTCCAGGAGGGTAATCAAAAATGGCAAAAAAGGTCAACTTGTGCAAACTTGTAAGATGCTTCCTTCAAGGCCTACCTCACCTCATTCTCTTGTAGAACACCGAGTGCACTAGAATGTTAGAATACTAAAAAAGAAAAAAATGTGAAAAAACAGAAAAGGTGTATGAGCTCACTGATAAAAATTCACAGTTGTAAGTTTATGGCAAGCATATGCTTTTGTTTTCTACCTCCTCCCTGAACAAAATTATACATAATATATTCCATTCATTATGCAACACTTGCTTCTTATCTTTCTGTGAGAATACCATGTAACTCTCTCATGAACAAAATGACCAGGGTACTAATGAAACCACCTTTGGAGCAAGTACTGAATATGCATGTCTTATTTAATTAAAATGATTTACCGATGTCAGCCCTTACTAATGCAGAAGTAAAATTAAACTTTTCATAAAATTCAAATTTATGCTTATGCTTAAAGTTTGCTATAGAGTGAGTGATCCCTTGTTGCTGGCTTGAGCAACACAAGTACAGGGATTACAAAGCACTAATACTATCACAAACATTTCGGTCTTGATTGAAATGTATGTCTTTATGAATATAGAATTGAAGTATTCTGGGGGCTGGGGAGATAGCTCCGAGGGAGAAGTGCCTGCTGGGCAAGTGCAAGGTCTTGAGTTCGAACACTGGTCCCACCACAAAAAAAAAAAAAATTGAAGTGTTAGACGAACAACTTAGTATAGTGCCAGTTAGTAAGTTGTACAATGGGTGAGATAGCTCCAAAATAATCATAAATTAAAGGAAATTAATTTGAAAATCAATTGATGACTATGTTCAATAAAGTTGAATTTTGATGTAACCAAAAAAAAATTCACAGTTATAGATTCTGTTAGTTGGCTCATGTATTCCACCAAACGTTTCACACAAAACTTCAGAGATGACTGATTTTTAGTTCCCTGTTCACCATCTGATACCCCCAACACTTTGAACAGGTTGCCTGCCAGATATCACTTGCAAACAATCCACCAGCTTACTTGATTTTATGATATTTGGAGAGGGCATTCAAAATTGAACTTGCTGGGAAAAAAGTATAGGGTGACATCTTACCACCCATACAATCCCTATAGAATTGAAATAAGGCATACAATTCTAAGAATTATCTTGCAAGAAGAAGGAATGGTGTGGTGGACCTACACAAAAAGAGAAATATCACAAGGCAAGAACAATCAAACAAAGGGAGAGGAAAAGAGTGACAGCTAACAAGAGGAAACTACCATGACAAGGATAAGTCAATATATATATATCACTTAGAACCATCAGTGTTAATGATCTCAATTCGCCAATCAGAACAACTGTCAGAATGAATCAAGAAGCAAAGTCCAACAATATGCTGCATAAAACAAACAAAATTCAAAAGGAAATCCATGTGCTAAAGGTCGAAAGAAGGAAAACAATACCCCATAGAACAGGAACGTAGTAGAAAAGCATGTAGGTAGCATGGTTTTAGAACCAAAAACTCACTCTACCCCAAATCCATTAGAATTTGCAAACTAAAGTACTATATTTCAGGATACAAAAATCAACGTATATAGATTAAGATTTTTCAGGATTGGATCCCCGGTGTGGAGTGCTGGCCTCACCCCCTGGGGCATGCTGAGACAGTGATTATACTGGACTTTAGGACACCCATCTATAATCCCAGGACTTGGGAGGCTGAAAACATGAGAATCATTACAAATCCAACCTACATAGTGAGACTCTGAACACGCTTTAGACCCTGCCCTAAATACAGAAAAAAATGGATTAAAATTTTATGACCAATTGCCTGGTGTGGTGGCACATGCCTATAATCTCAGCATTTGGGAGGCTGAGGCACAAAGGTGTGCTCAGGGGCCAGCCTGAACTGCCTAGTGAGACCCTGTCTCAAAAGGACAAAAAGAAATTATGACCAATAAATATCCCTCAGAAATTAAGAAAGTAAACCTTGAAGATACCTACTGCCAATTAAATATTGAACAATAAATTTCATAAAGAAGTGAGTTATATTTTAATCACAACGTAAAATCAAATTTAAATAACTAAAGATAACACAAAAAGGAAAATTTCATTCTTATATTTATGGATTAAGAGTATTATTATGTCCACATTTGTTAACACAATTCTGTAAATTGCCATCAGAATACCAATGGAATTATTGTAGAAATAAAACCCCCAAATTACTAAAGAAACAAAAATGACCCTATATAACAAAACAAATCTGTAGGAAAAAACAGGCCTACATTATTTTTAGGCATCACGATATTAGATTTGAATACATACCACAAAGCCTTTGCATACAGATTACTGGCTTTGGAAAGGGACACACAGAGAGAAATATCTGGAAATCCAAAAATAAATCCTCACATGTACACCTAAATGATTTTGAAAAGTGTTCAAATATGTATATTGAAAAAAGGTAGTCTTATTAATAAATAATGTTGGCAAAAGTAAATATCTATACATGAAATAAGGGAAATTATACCTGTAACAATATAAAAATGTAAGCAACATGAACCATACACATAACTATAGTGCCTACAACTTTAAAAACTATAAACAAGTATACATGGAAATATTCCAGGGTAATGATATAAGCAGTGATTTTATTTTTTTTTATTTTTATTTTTATTTTTTATTTATTTATTTTTTGTCTTTTTGAGACAGGGTCTCGCTATTCAGTTGAGGCTGTTCCTGAGCTCACTTTTGTAGCCCAGGCTGGTCTCAAACTCGCACCAATCCTCCTGCCTCAGCCTCCCGAGTGCTGGGATTACAGGCGTGAGCCACCACGTCCGGCTTAAGCAGTGATTTTATTTGCTCTCACAAATAACAAAAATAAAATTATGTGAACTGAAAACATCATACCGTAGCGATATCTGTGCACCTATATTTATATCAGCCAAATTTGTAATAGCCAAATCTTGGAAACAACCAAAATGCCCATCATTTGAAGAATGGCTAAAAAAAATGTGGTATTTTTATACAATGGAATATTACTCATCCATAAAGAATCATAAGTTTGAATACTTCATATATAAATGGATGTATATTGAACATATACTCATTAGCGAAATAAACCAGACCTATATGTGTAAATATCATATAGTCTCCCTAATATAAGAACTTTAAAGGAAAAAAAAAGAACTTAAGGGCATAACACAGCTGAATGTGTTACGGATTAAAAGGTGAAGTGACTGGAAGCAGATAAAGGAGAAACCATATCAAGAGCAAAACCATGCATTTATTTGCACACGATGAATCAGATATTTGTCTCAAGAACCTTCAAAAGGTTCATCATATTGATCATAGCAGTATGTAACACTAAAACTATGATTGGAATGCATGTTGCTCTTGTCTTTTTGATGTGTACTGCTCCCGGTGTAAACTCAGTTATTATCATTCTCTCTCTCAAGAGTAGTACTTGAAAATAAGAGACTGGGCCAAATACCATAGTCTTGATAGACTACAATTTTGTATTTCCTTAAATTTCCAAATATTTGTGTCAAAATTGTGTAACTGCTTATATCACATTGTATGGAACGTTATTAGAATATCAATGATGGTCAGAAAATATAAATTCCAAGCTAGGTCAAAGATATTTATATTCAGAAAGACAGTGATTATAAGGTCAAGTACCTATGCTATAGTGTAATAGTATCACAAAGCTTTTCTGCTGGAGGGTTAAGAATGTAAGTTAACGGCCCAAAAATTGGAGAAAAAGAAGGGCTATAAGGATAGCCAATATTTTGGCCCTAGCCCTTCAAGGTCAATAAAGACGCAATAAGAGAACCTGTGCTGTAATATCCTATAACTCAGAGGTGTCCCAAATTTCCTGGTCAAAGAGATTATGGGACCTCAGAGGAAAGGGATGAATGAACTGCAGTGCGTCTAAGGAGAGTCACCCAGAGAAAAACATTCTCTCAGGCTTTCACAGAAAGCAAAATGGCCAAGCAATGGCCGTGACTCGTCCCGAAGGCTGACACTAACAACAGTTCTACAAAATACTGTCTAGGGTCCCAAACTTAATACGGAGGGTATTTGACCCTGGAACATAAAAAGAAATGAATGTTTTGTTATATAGGTCTTGCTCCCTTGACCACCCAGCAAGAAAAAAAAAATGCTTAATTACAATGCATGAAACACAGAGCTAGATTTGTGAGATGAGCTTTAGAAGGCTTAGATTCAATAGCCACCAACATTACAAGCTTCACTGGTGGCCCACTGCCATTGCAGAACATTTGACTGTGTATGTATCTGCTTCCTCTTAGTCCAAAGAGAAGTATATTCTTTTCTGTTTTTTTTTTCTTTTCTAAGCAACATCCATAAGGAGGTGGGTCATGCCCACACATTGTACTCTGTAGAACTATTGTGAGGACAATATGCAATTCTTCAACTTTAAAAAAAAAAAGGGGGAAAAGAAAACAAAGTAATATTGATTGAATGTGTTAATGTTTAACTGTTTGATCAATCTTTTATACCTATATCTATTAATCTAAACTGATCTGATGATGAAAATATGTAATATAACCATTGTTAAATTTAAACAATAAAAATATTAAATCATGAAAAAAGAAAAGATGGACAAGAGCTGGATTTAGGTGAATACTTTTGACTGAGAGGCAATGTACCTTCCTAGCAATAATAATCGGCTTGCCTAGTCACTAATGATTGAAATTGTACAGAAAGGTGCTTTTCTCAAGACTAAGATAGTTTGAGTACTTTAGGCACTGAGGTCTTGTCGTGCTCTCCCACATATGATAAATTTCCAGTTTCACACTCTCTCAACAGGGGTGTTTGCATTGCTTTTCTCATGTGTATTGAAGAGGGTTTGGAGAAGGAATGAGGTAAACTGAAGCAGTAAAAAAAGAAAGGAGACAAAGAAATCATAATGAAAAATTATATTTCTAAAACTATTACTTGTAGGTTTATCCTGAAATTATCCACGTCAACATTTACTTAGATTTAAGAATCCTTCCCTTTCAGACTCCACTAGAAGACCAGAAATTGACACAATTAAGAAAATAAGCAGCAGGTTGAGTGAATGCAGACAATGCTTAAATCACTGCCCAAAAACAGCAAAACAAAACACTTCCATTTCTGTGGAATAGGCTGGTATGTTTTTGAAGGAAAGAAGAGAGCAGTGGACAATATTTTGTTAGTTTTCACTCCCTCAAGAAAAGTGTAAATGTTCGCATTTCCATAGTGTAATGTACTCCATTTCTGCTAGTGCCTGCACTCTGTTCTTGAGTGTATCTTAAACCACTGTCTAAAAAAGATTCCATGCCTCTTTCAGGAAAAAAAAATAAATTAAAATAAAATAAAATAAAATAATATTAGGTGAGTGGATTATACCAAACCAAGATGCTTATGAGGAGCAAAAGCAACATGCAAGTACAAACAACTTCTTAAATGTTAGAAAATATTTATATTTATCTGACAAGAGATTAATGTTTGCAATTTAAAAGGTATTAAAGAACTTTTTTCTTGTTTTTTTAAACTTTATGTTATGACAAGCTCATCCTGCCCTGGGGGTGCAGCTCGTGTAGCATGTGGTGCTGAGGGTTGAACCATGGTCCCCCTGGTTGGTTAAGCTTGCCTAAGCAGGTATTTTACACTGCTGAGGCCATCTTGTTATCCCAGCATTCAAAAACTTTAAGAAAATTAGATTAATTTTGTTCAAATAGGCAACAAAACTATTGTGATTTTTAAAAGAATTTTATTTATCTTATTTTTTTCTTGTTTCAGAACTTTTGTTTGTTTGTTTATTTATTGTTATGGCCGGCTCAGCCTGCCCTGAGGGCAGGGCTGGTGGAGCATGTGGTGGCGGGGATCAAACCGCAGTCCCTTAAGCCACCTAACCTTTCCCAAGCAGGCGCTTTAAACCACTGAGCCATCCTGCTGGGCCCCACTATCGTGATTTCTAACTTCAGTTGTACTGAAATGCTGGAGATACTGTCATTAATTTTCTACTTTGAAATCTGCTTTTTCTTACTTCTCTAATTTGAATCTTCAGTGCTTCCTCAAATCACCCTGTAGTAAGGTCATTAACAGGTAGGGCCTAGAAGAAGAATTCATTTTATCATTTGAAAGCTTGCCCTCCAAGTGAGGTGTGGAACCTTCAACCCTTCTTTATACTTATTGTCCCCTAGCTGTGAGGTAAGTGGCTTTGCTCTGTCTTAAACTACCACCAAGATGTGAAGCTTTGCCATAGGCAAAATACCATGTACAATTCATCATATATTGTTTGAAGGCTGCAAGACAAAACACATCATTTTCTCTTTACAGTAGATAGCCCCTACTTTTCTAACTTATCTGTTATAAATAAGGAGAAATCAATTAACCATACTTTGTGGTATTTACCCCAGGGATATTTGTTCCCTCTTTAATTTTTCCCAAATCACTATAAATTATTTTCCTACTGGTTCTATTTTCTATGAATGTCTTTCAGTTTGATCATCTGGATTCTCTTCTTACTGCTACACTTTAAATATTGATAGTCATAATTTCTACATAACCACTAATTTATGTGATTCAATAACCTCAAGTATTCAAACAAGCTCCAAAGCATTCATTGTCTATTAATATTTCTGCATTTTCTTTGTTATTTCCTCATCATAATATCTGTCACATATTGTCAGAGTTTCACTGAGATATTTCACTCAAATATTTGGCAAGTTAAGCAAGCAAGTTAACTTTCCAATCTCCTGGAAATCGTTTTTCTTCCTATAAAATTTACTTTACTTTATATCACTCTCATGCAATTATTTTCCCTATATTAAACTCTTGAAGTGATCTTTACATTTATGTCTCCTCTCAGTGAGTTATGGAATATTAACAGGTATCATTCCTTTTTTTTTTTTTTTTTTTTTTTGAGACAGGGTCTCGCTGTGCAGCTGAAGCTGGCCTTGAGCTCACTTTTGTAGCCCAGGCTGGTCTCGAACTCGCACCGATCCTCCTGCCTCAGCCTGCTGAGTGCTGGGATTACAGGCGTGTGTCACCACGCCCGGCTACAGGTATCATTCTTAAATTATTTGATAATCCTAAATTACCAAGACACAACCTTCATCATTTCTTCCAGTTGTTTCTTCACTGGATTATAATTTTTAAAAGTTTTCCTTTTATGTTATAACAAATTATCTGGCATTTATTTAATTGTTGTATAATATATTATTCTTCCTGCATTAAAATTGCATATGTGTGTGTCTTTGTAATTCTGGTTATTATAACAAGTGTTTACTCTGAATATTAAGAATTTAGGAATAATTCATTTTATGACCATAAGGATAAAATATTGATTATCATATACTTATTTAGCATTAAAATAACAGATATGTTTATTATATTATTTTAAATATCTGGATATATTTGAATGAACTGTCTTGTTATTATGTAAACATCCAACAAAAATGCAGTATATCAATGATGTAAAACTTCAGATTATATCTCTATCATCATATTTTTAAGTACCTAATAATTTCTAAATTTTAGAGTATTAGCAAAGCTAATAACCGAGGATTAATTAAGAGATAATATTTAGTTCTTTCACAAGTACTTAGATGATTCATAGGTACAGATGCCTTAAGGTTAATTTCCTTCAAAATTGATGCTTTATTATAACAGTGCAAATGGTGCTACTTTTTTCAAAATTTCATTACACTACTGTATACAAAATATGGTAGGCAAGAAGTAATGGAGGTCAAACTGACCTTCTTTTAGAAGATGAGCTGAAATAAGTATATAGAACTTATTTTTATACTCCATTTTGGCTGTATTACTCATGGGGTCAAACCAACAGAAAGAATGTCTAGCCTGGCGTGGTGGTGCACGCCTGTAATCCCAGCACTCGGGAGGCCGAGGCAGGAGGATTGGTGCGAGTTCGAGACCAGCCTGGGCTACAAAAGTGAGCTCAAGGCCAGCCTCAACTGCATAGCGAGACCCTGTCTCAAAAAGACAAAAGAAAAAAGAATGTCTAAGAAACATAATATCACTGTAGGAAGTTGTCCTTTGTCACGTTTCTCTAGAACTGGAATTCCAAGAAGAGACTTGATTATGGAAATTTAAAGTTGTTTTTTGGCACAAAATCCAGATGGAAATATTAGAAAAAGGAAGGTAAAAACAGAAATGAACACTAGCAAGTTTTTTTTTTTTTTTTTTTTTTCTGGTTCCAGGAACAAACACTTATTCTACTGAGTTATCATCTTGCCATGGATGGGTTTCTGCAAATTTAACTTGAAGGGAACCCACATCAATCTGAAGGAATGTTGATGCCAAATTAATATCTAGAATTGAAACAATGCTGAAGCAATAAATCGTGAAGAACTGTCTTCAGAAGGAAAGAGCATCATTTTAGAGGATATACTTTACTTCTGGCCAGTAGTAGTTATTAATGAGAAAGCTCTTTTGTTAAGTTTAACCTATTGCTGAACCTCAACACCTGACACATTCATCTCGAAGAAGAGATTTAATTTTCTCACAACTTTAGGAGATTCAACATATGGTTGGTGGGCTCTAGAGTAGAGTACCCAGGTAGAAAGATTTGCGGAAAAAAACTTCATTGTCACTGGAAGGAAAAACAGGAACAATGTGAGAAAGAAATATGCAAAGGATCATACATAATACCAAGGAAATGTGTCCTTTACCCTCCTAGACACACTTACAATCATACTTCATTAACCTGTTAGATGTTTCTTAATCTGTTGAGTTGAAATGACAGGGCTCACAGTTACAGAATGCATCAAAAGCCACTATTGAGATTTATAAAAATAAATAACTTGCTCTTGAAACAAAGATATGTACATTTTTTGTATCTCATATCACGGACCTATACCCTGCTAAAACTCTGAAGGTGCTCTTAGAAGAAGAAAATTAGAAGGATGGGAAATAGTTCAGTCAGAAAATATTTTTATGGGATATTTACACATATGTAGGTCTGATTTATTTCACTTCTGAATATATGTTCAAGATATATCCACTTATATATGAAGGATTTAAGTTTATCATTTTTTTAGCTGAATAATATTAGATTACATAAAAACAAATCATTTTCAACCATTAGAGGCAAAGAAAGTAAAGCCAGATTGATATACTGAGCTGTAAAAGGCTCAAGTCAACAGCTTCTGTCATTACCAGTTCTGCTAATATCCCACTACTGTTATGGAATATTGGACTATAAATACAGCTACTTTTTCTTAGCTCAGTAAGAAGAAATAATTGTACCAATACTATTTAGAAAATTTCTCATGTCTGCATCTTGAACTCTGAACAACTACTATGAAGACCTCAATATGCATTGTATTAATTATTGTAGCTGTCCTACTAACATGTTTTGAAACTGTCATTATTATTTCTTATTAAAAGTAATAAAATTATAAAAAAGAAAAAATGTATTTTTTGTATGTAAGCTACAATGTCATGGTTCTTTGGCATTAAAACTAATAACTAAAATTGAAGGGATTGATAATGCAAAAATTAGTTTTTTAATGTAATGCAAATCACCACGTGCTTAGAAACTTATCATAAAATGTCATAGTTTTTTTTTTTTTTGAGACAGGGTCTCGTTATGCAGTTCAGGCTGGCCTTGAGCTCACTTTTGCAGCCCAGGCTGGTCTCGAACTCACACCAATCCTCCTGCCTCAGCTTCCCAAGTGCTGAGATTACAGGCGTGCGCCACCACGCCCGGCAAATGTCATAGTTTGAATGTAAGACCTAACAATTATGTGTAGGATATTTTATCAGCAATCCAAAAATATTGGGAGGTGGAATCTATAAGGAGGTGTTTAGGATATAAGGACTTAATGGACCTCAACGGATCAAATTTGAGACCTTGTGCTTGCCAGGCAGGAACTTATGTCATTGAAGTGTATCCCCACCCCCTCTCTCTATGACTCTATCTCTGTCCTCATGTGTTATGTCTTGCTACAAAGAAGGAAGAAAGCTTATCACAAAATGGAGCCCTTGATCTTGGATTTTCTGGTCTTTAGCACTGTAAGAAATAAAGCTCTATTATTTCTAAATCAATTAGTCTCAGGTATCACATTATAGTAAACAATAGTTATATCATAATTCAATAATTTGGAAGTTCTTTTGGGCTTGGCTGATTTCTCCATACTAGAATCCAGATGTTGTCTTATCTGGCTGTTATGGTTTATATCTAGTTGTCCACCCAAAGCCTCATGCAGTCATGGGGCAAGGACTTCTATAGATTGAGACTTGACACATGAGTCACTGGGATTGTGTGTTTTAGTACTGATCTAGAGTTTGAGACTTGATCCATGATCCCTGGGATTATGTGTTTTAAGTACTCTGGGATTATGTGTGTAGCCTGAGGCAGAGAGCCTGAATGTAATATAAAGAGCGGCAGAGAAACAGACTAGATCTGTTGCTCTCTGCTGCCCTGGCTGGTCAGTTGCCTCTGTCACCAAATTGTTGCTATTTCACCGCCATGAACTGGATGCTCTATGCTCTGTTCCACTCAGCCTTGGGCCAGTCGAGTATGGAGTGAAACCTCCAGTAACTGTGAAATAAACATTTCCTTCCTTCATTTTGAGTGTCGGGTATTTGTCCCAGCAACAAGTAAAAAGTAACTAAGACACTGGCCTCTTAGCTTAAAAACATATGAGAGAATATGCTTCTATGCTCATTTCAGTTTTATCTCAGTCCAGTTTATTGATGCTGTAGGAATGAAGTCCTCATTTACATGCCAACTATCACCAAGTTCACTGAGGTTACTCAAATCCTGGCGTGCATCACTCTTCCTTTCAAGGAACACATATAAAATTGTTAGTGTATATTATACAGAAACGTGGGACTGTTTTTAGTAGGTTTGTAAATACATATTTCTTACTGTGATTTGCTTATGTCCAATTTCTCTTCCTTTTTCATTTATCCTCCTTGAATTGCTTTGACCATTATCTCTCTTCTATTTTCTTTTTCTTTATATTTCTCTCTCTGTTTTTTTGTCTTTTTGAGACAAGGTCTCGCTATGCAGTTCAGGCTGGCCTTGAGCTCACTTTTGTAGCCCAGGCTGGTCTCGAACTCATATCGATCCTCCTCCCTCAGCCTCCCGAGTGCTGGGATTACAGGCGTGCGCCACCATGCCCAGCTTCTTTGCATTTCTCTATTTTTAATTTTTATTCATTTTAATAAGAAAGAAGATAAAATGGCAGTGAGACACTTTCACAACAGGTTAGTGGATAGCTACAATAATGAATACACTGAATATTCTGTTTGTGGTAGTTATTCAGAGGACAAGATATAGACATGACAGTTCAATGAGAAGAAAGGTTTGAATTTCCTTACTTTAAGGTTCATACATTATAGAATACATGCAGCTTTTGACTTCCTGATTTTTTTTTGCTTAATATGAATGTTTCAGTTCCAATAATTTTCCCATAAATACAATGCATATATAACAAACTCAGAACTTAACACTAAGATGATAGCAACCCAATGAATAAATGGACATATAAGTGGAAAACTATTTCTCAAAAGTGTAAACACAAATGGAAATGCTTTTATTTTTTATTTTTAATTGTTAGGTCTTACATTCAAACTATGACATTTGCCGGGCATGGTGCTGCACGCCTGTAATCCCAGCACTTGGGAGGCTGAGGCAGGAGGATCTGCGTGAGTTCGAGACCAGCCTGTGCTACAAAAGTGAGCTCAAGGCCAGCTTGAACTGCATAGTGAGACCCTGTCTCAAAAAAACAAAAAGACAAAGAAAACAAAAGAATTATTTTATTTTATTTTCTTGTTTCAGAACTTTGGTTTGTTTATTTATTTTTATGGCCAACTCAGCCTGCCCTGAGGGCAGGGCTGGCTCAGCATGTGGTGCCGGGATCCAACTGCGGTCCTTGCAGCCGCCTAAGCTTTCCTAAGCAGGTGATTTAGACCACTGAGCTATCCCCCCAGGCCCCAGAAATGCTTTTATTATTTTTTTTAATTTAATATTTTTATGTTTAAATTTAACAATGGTTATATTACATATTTTCATCATCAGATCAGTTTAGATTAATACATACAGGTATATAAGATTGATCAAACAATTAAACATTAACACTTTTAAATCAATATTGCTTTTTTTTTTTTTTTTCTTTTTGGAAATGCTTTTAATGTTGCCTGTATAAAATTTATTTGCAAATTCTTATCATTTTTCACTCTATTTTTAATAAGATTTGAAGACTGTGGGAACAGCTCAAAGAGTTTACAATTAAATAAATATTGACACATTATTTGTTCATGGATATCCAACCTAGAATTCAGATAGAGAATATTATAGAAGAAATTAAATGACACAAAATTCTATTTATTTAATCTGAATGTGTAACTTCACTGAATATAAGGAAGCTGATAGCTTACCAAAAGTATGTCAGTTCCTTCTCAGCCTATAACAGAATGAAAAGCAAACTCTGACTGATAAAACACCATAGTATTGTACTCACACATCCAGTTTCCTATGAGTGAAAACATGGATGCCATAGGTTCCCATCAAGAATGAGAAAATTCAAATACCTCCAGAGACAAAAGAAAACACCAGTGGAGCAGAAAAATAAGTGCTGTTGAACACAATGGCTAACTGGAAGCGATGGTGAGGTGAGGGAACTCAAATTGAGGCAGGGAGTTTGACCAAAGCACACCTTTTTCACTACTTCTCCAAGAGTCCTAAGGGAGGAGAAAGACATTCCAGTACAGAAAAAGACAGGCAGCTGCAAGAGGGACTGGAGGGGCTAATTAAAATCGGTACCTGTATCAGAGCCTTGTGTTAGATTTTTCTCAAGAGTTTGAAGTTTCAAAGTCCATAGCAACCTTGTGAGCTGTAGCTCAGGAAGATTCAGAGAATTGCTAGCTAAAATTCAGGATGTAGTCTCAAAAGTCAGTAGGTAGGCAAGGGATATAGCTCAGAGGCATAAATAAGCACATCTCTGGCAGGCACAAGGTTATAAATTCAGTCCTTGGTACCTAAAAAAATATCTAGTGGCCAAGGTCAGCCCTTAAAACTATCTATGGCAAACTAGCATCCAGTAGCATACTACATGGTCAAAACCTGAAAATTTTCATTCCAAACTCAGGAATAAGGAAAGTATGAAGTATTTCCAGTATCACCACTACTATTCATTATAGTTCTGAATATATTAGTCACAATAATTGTACAAGAAGCCGGGCGTGGTGGCTCACGCCTGTAATCCCAGCACTTGGGAGGCTGAGGCAGGAGGATTGGTGCGAGTTCGAGACCAGCCTGGGCTACAAAAGTGAGCGCAGGACCAGCCTCAACTGCATAGCGAGACCCTGTCTCAAAAAGACAAAAAACCAAAACAAAACAAAAAAAAAAACAATAATTGTACAAGAAAGAGAAACAAAATAAATAAGGATAAGAATACAAGAAGATAAATTATCTTTGTCAGATTACATGATGCTCTATATAGAAGGCCTAAAATACCCCACAAAGTAGTTCTAGGTTTAATAAACAAATTCAGCAGTGTGTCTGGATGTGAAGTCAATACTCTAAAATTGATAACATTCCTGTACATATACAACTGGGAAACTCACAGAGAGAAAATTAAGGAAACCACACATTTCATAATAGCATTAATGGAAACGAAATACCTTCACTACAAGACAGCTAACTTTTTAATGAATGGCACTGTAAAATCTCGCTTCCTGCACACCACAGATTGTGAATTTCGATACAATCTCTCTCTATCTATTGGACTAAAATTGAAATGGAGGGCCCAGCAGGATAGCTCAGTGGTCTAAAGCTCCTGCTTATGAAAGCTTAGGCGGCTGCAGAGACTGCGGTGTGCTCCCCAGCACCACAGGCTGTGCCAGCCCTGCCCTCAGGGCAGGCTGAACCGGCCATAAAAATAAATAAGGAAACAAAAGTTCTGAAACAAGAAATAAAATAAAATAAAATGAAATAAAATAAAATAAAATAAAATAAAATAAAATAAAATTTAAAAAATAGTAAAATTGTAATGGATGAAAGGCCTAACTATTAAAAAAAGAATGATTAAATCTAGTGGAAGATAGAATAACTACAAGTTTTGAAGATGTAAATGTAGGCATAGTCTGTAGGAACAAAATCTGATGACCTAATAAATAATACAAAGAGTCAACAGATGGGGTATTATCTTATTAAAAAGGTTTGTGCAAGAAGAGAAGCAAGTAACAGTAATCAAACCAGAGTAGGAAAAACTGCTAGCTCTTCCTCACACAAAAGACCAACATCTAGGACATATAAAGAACTCAAAATTCAGATCCTCCAAAGTGAAAGACCCAGTCCATAAATGTGCATCTGTAAACAGCAGACTCCTTAGAAGAGATACAAATAGAAATTATCTGAAAAATTTCAATAGCACTGTTCATTTTGGTGATACAGATTAAACCAGCACTGAAATTTCATCTTGCTCACAAAAGAATGGCTATTATAACATAGAAAATATATTGTAAATATTGAGGAAAAGAGGATTTAAAGGAAGGGGGATGAGGCTGGGGGAAAAAGAATCAAGATATTTCATATACAGGTACAAATGCCCTAAAATGAATACAACCACTATGTATATCTAAATTGTAGCAATAAAGGTAATAATAATAATAAAAACAACCAATAAGAAGTGCTCAGTGCCGGGTGTGGTGGCACACGCCTATGATCCCAGCATTTGGGAAGCTGAGAAAGGAAAATTGGTGTGGATTCAAGACCAGCCTGGGCTACAAACGTAAGCTCAAGGCCAGCCTTAACTTCATAGTGAAACCCTGTCTCAAAAAGAGAAACAAACAAACAAAAAATCTGGAGGGCCTGTGTGGCAAAAGGAACCTTTCTCCACTGTTGGTAGGATTGTACACTGACAACTACTATGGAAGGTAGTGTGTATGTTTAGATTTCTAAATTACTGTGTAAAAAATGTGTAACTGCTTTTATTACTTTCTATAGAGATTTATTAGAGTATCAATGATTGATGGAAAAAAACCAATTCCAAATTAAGTCTAAGATGTATGATACTCAGAAAGACAATAATGTTAAGCTCAAGTACCTACATTATAGAGTAATAGTATCACTACCTTTTTTTCTGGAGGGTTAAGAATATAAGTTTACAGACCAATAATTACAGAAAAAAAAGGGTTATATCTATGTGTTACATTTGATTCAAATATTTTTCTTTTTGGTAATTTCCTTTTAAAAGTTCTAGCATTAGACCACACACACACACACACACACATATATATATATATATATATATATATATATATATATATATCTTTGTTTATAAGAGCACAATACATAATAGCTAAATCTTGGAATCAGTCCAAATCCCATCAAGATGTATAAATATTTTTACGCAATGGAGCGCTAGTCTTCTATGATATAAAGAAGGATAAGCTTTAGTCATTCATATGTAAATGGTTGTACAATGAGCCCATGTGCTTGAGAAATAAATTGGATACATGAATTAATATTGCATAGCTTATTTAGGGTGAGAAATGAAAGTGTAAATAAGAACGATATATACGATATATTAGGAAGTGTGAAGAAAATGTTTAAGTGGTACAGTGAACAGTGCAGGGAAAATGGCAAAAAGTAAGGATGGAAAAAGACATACAAAAGAGAATGTATGGAAACAAATTTTGTGCAAATAGAGTTGAAGAGAGTGATACAAATTGGGGATAAAAAGAAGCAGTCTCTAATATGTGCAGGTACAAGTTACCAATGATAAATGTGATCACTATGCAAACCTAAATTGTACGCGTAACAATGATAGAAAAAAGATTAAAAAAGGCATTCACCCGTTATGGTTTGTGTGTATTTTTTCCCACAAAGAGGGGATTTGTGATTATTTCATGATTTAAGGTTAGGATTATGGGTCTGAGTGCTGCTGGGATTATGGGAGTGTGTGTTACACCCAGCCTCGGTTGATAGCCTGAATGAATCATATGAGAGACAGACTTGCTCTCTGCAGCCGTGCTGTTGATACTACTCCATTTATCTCTTTTCTCTTTGTCCTCACCAAGAACTGCTGTTTTCTTCCATGTGCTGCTCAGCCTTAGAGCCTGCTGAGTATGGACTGAAACCTTGATTAACTGTGACTTAAATAAACCTTACCTTCCTTCATTTTGGGTGTTAGGTATTTGTTCCAGCAATATGAGAACAGTAAGACATCTCTCTAGAATTAATTAAGTATAAATTAAAATTAAATTAATATCCTTAGCTATAACAGGCTCAAGACAACAACTTCTGGCATTGACAGTTCCGCAGATAGACCAATGCTGCTATAAAATATTGGATTATATTGGGTTATTTAGCTGAAGGCATGCATTTACAATATTTGAATGGAAATGAAACACACATTACTGACAAAACAAAAAAGAGGGATATAAATTAAGGACCATTTTATTGTGAAAAAATATATATGTTTCTGTATATACAAAATAGCTAGGACAGACATACAGCTACTTTCTCTTAGTTCAATGAAAATAAATATTTGTACTAATACTGTTTAGACATGATATGTCTGCACCTTGTACTCTGAATAACTACTACAAAGACAACAACATGCAATGTATCAATTATTGTAACTGTCCTAATAACTTGTTTTGAAATTGTCTCATTTCTGTTTATAATTAAAATTAATTTAAAATAAAGTAAAATAAATTAGTTAATTAATGCATTAAATCATTTTGCTGAACTTTAAAGGATGTGTTGGCTTTGTCATGGCCAAATTTCCTAATACGGTCCTAATTTATCTTGACATTAAAAAAATATTGGCCAAAGCCGGGCGTGGTGGCTCACGCCTGTAATCCCAGCACTCGGGAGGCTGAGGCAGGAGGATCGGTGCGAGTTCGAGACCAGCCTGGGCTACCAAAGTGAGCTCAAGGCCAGCCTCAACTGCATAGCGAGACCCTGTCTCAAAAAGACAAAAAAAAAAAAAAAAAAAAAAAAAAAAAAAAAATATTGGCCAAAATGTAAAAGAATGACTATTATTTGAAAAAATAATCTCACTGTAATTTTCAAATCTAGGTTATAATTTTGCCTATTTATATTAAGAAAAAATGTTTAAAATTCTCATTTCTCTCAATGAATGCTTACTGCTTAAACAAGCATACAATTGGCTGACTCTTCATAGCCACTCTTTCTGGGATGAGATGGAAACTCTGTTTTGTTCACTTGCATTTCTCAAATGTCCAAAGATGCTAACAATTTTTTTCATATATTTACTTGTCATGGATATTTCTTCCTCTCAGAAGCATACGTGTATCTCAGATGCACATTTTTGGAATGGATCTTTGAATTCTGGAGACCTGAGTTTTTAAAATTTTTGTATGTTCAAGATAGAAGGCCGTTGTCTGAGGGAAAGTTGACTATCATTTTTTCCAAGATTGTTGATTTTATTTTTACTCTGTTGGAGATTTGCTTTGATGTGCAGAAAATTTTCAGTAAGATAATACCACAGTTGTTGATTCTTTGAAGTATTTCCCATGTGGATGGTTTTTGTTCATGAACTGTTTACCTACCTCTATGTATTTAAGATTTCTACTTACATTTTCCTCCAGAAAATTAAGTGTATCTGTTTTAGAATTTAAATCCTTTTTTTTTTTTTTTTTGTATTTTAGGGAAGATTGTACAGGGTGTTCATGGTCTCACTACTAGATCAGACTTGTAGTGATTCTCCTGTTTACCATCTGCCAAGTTCTAGGATTATAGGTGCATGCCACCACACCTAGTCTCAAATGCCATTTAAGTGTGCCTCAGGGGAGGGGTCTGGGCCAGAATAGCAGGCCCAGTGATTGAACCCCAGGCCCTTGTGCCTGCTTGCTGCTGTTTTATTCAGCTGAGCTATTTGGCCAGCCCTAGTATTTAATCTTCGATCCATTTTGATTGTAGCTTTTTGCATGATGATAAATATTGGTCTAGTTTTGGCCTTTGGCATGTGAAAAGTCAGTTTTTTTAAACACCATTTGTTAAGTAGGCTATCTTTTTTTCCAATGAGACTATTTGGCCCCTTTATCAAAGATAAGATGACTGAGTGTATTTGCAGTTGTGTCTCCATCTTACAATCTATTCTAGAGAGGTTGTAGAAAGAAAGGAATATCTTTTCACTATTGGTAGGAGTGTACACTGGTAAACCACTATGGAAATCAGTGTGGACATTTCTTCAAAAGTTATGACTGGAGATACTATTGAAGCCATCTATTCATCTTCTATGTATTTTTCCAAAAGAACTGAAAACCTCATACCACAGTGATACATGTGTATCCATGTATATAGCAGTGCAAATTGTAATAGAAACATCCTGGAAACAACTCAGATGCTCAGTTCCTGAAAAATGGAGGAAGAAGATGCAGTATTATTACATAATGGAATATTAGTTAGCTATGAAACAATATAAATTTGAGCCTTTTGTCAGTAAATGGATACTAGAGAACATCTTCTTAAGTGTAATAAATCCGACCCACATATGCAAACATCATGTTGTCTCCTTATTGTGCGAAACTGAAAGGGAAAAATGAAATCTAAAGGATACAGCAGACACTCGTAAAGGACAATGAACTTATTTAAAAGGAAAGAGCTATTGAGCTGCGAAGGACAGGAGAGGGGGAAGAGGAAAGAGATATATCTACGAATGTAAATAGGATGCTTTTGACGAGTCTGCTGTGCATTTCTGCTGGTTTATGCTAGCCTTTACCATATAGGACATTCAAGGTTAGCCTAGAACACATAGTAAGATCCCCTGTCAAAATGAAAAAATATTTTTCCAAGTTTCTATTCACCTTATTGGCCAAATACAGAGGGAATACAATTAAAATTAGATAAAATTATGAAGAGAAACTTTTTTGGATGAAATCCCAGGTTATTTTAAAAACAGTATAATCTAGGACACTGAAAGCCTCTTGTTATAGCAGCCATTTATAACTAGCAGCACTTCAGGTTATGTAAAAATTTTTTTCAGGTTTCTCTTAGATATGAAAGGATCAAGGACTATAAGTAGAATATTCTCTCCATAATGAGACAATACCGAAGGGCATTATTTCTACTGTCTTCAAAAACTCCACAGATGCTCAACTATCTATCCATAAATGAAAATCTTCAAATAAAATGCTGTGGCAAATTTTATGAAATAAAATATTTCTCAAGTTTTGTACTGCTTGCCAGATACTATTCTAAAGTTTTTTTCATTAAATATCTCCGATTAAAGTATTCACTTAAAAGTTCTCATATAAAACTCAGTTCTGAGAGGAGAACAAAAAGTAATAAAATATAAAATGTAGGGCTAATGCACCTAGAATGAACAAGAGCACTGTCGTCTTAGACACAGATTAACTGCATGTAAATTGGACACTTCCAGTAGCACAATTTAAGAGATTATTTCAGCATCAGTACCCTGCAAACAAGTGTAGAAATAGGTTACTGTGAAAAGCAATGTTATTTTCTTTTGTCAAGAGGACAGATAGGATAGCTTTTAACAAGAATGAAAACACTGATCAAGTCAGATGTTTGGAGGGATTTTTGTTAACAATATTCTTTTCAAAGTAGTATAAGAGTATATTATTTTCTGTTTATTTACAAGAACATTACACTGACCTTTTCTACCTTGACAGAAAATTTTACAAAAATATGTTTAATACAGAATTGGAGATTAAAGACTTGACTTTATTCATGCATTTATTTGTGGAAGAGTAAAGTATGCATGCACAATAAATACACATGGCCCATTCACTGAGTAATTTGGATTTTATAATCATCTGGGTGTGCTTAATTAGCAGTTGTCTTTCTTTCCTATTTTCAGAAATTCAAGAACTGATAATGAAATAGCTTCCCATATCTAAGTATAAAGTCTAAAATCCTACTAATTTAGAAGTATAATTTTTAGGCAAATTTTTCCAGAGCTTCTTAAAATCTCCTGCCATTAAAAGTACTTTTTATATTGTGAAAAAGCAGATAGATTTAATAATGCCTTGAGATTTATATATAGTGTAAATAAGGATGATTTTTGATAGACAATTAAAAGTGTAATTGAAGATGGTGAATTAACAATGAATAGCATTTGGATGGAAGATGTACCATATGCTAATCTGGCTATCCTATTTTTCTGAGGACATTTTAAGTAACTCTTAGGAAGTAGTAAAAGTTTTCACTACTGAAAGTATGGCTTTATATACCAAAACAAAGATTGTTATATACATTGCATGTACTTGGGAAGATAATTGCCTGGCTGAGCTTCAGAAGTTTAATACAAAGGATACATTTGCTGAAATAAAACTGTGGAGAGCTTTGACAGGCAGGTGTTGAAGCATCCATATTGTCACCTTGTACCACTTCAGCTGTTAGCTTTTTGCTTTGTTATTGTATTTGAAGGCATTTAGATGGATAATACATTTATATGCTTTATCCACAAGTACACTGAGTTGGTGCATAAGAGCTCTGACAGCACTGCATTCTCTCTCAAATAGCAGTACTGAATGTTGTAGTAGGATCATTGTAAATGTAGTCAAATTTGTTACTTAATATTGTGTAAAAATTATTTAGTATTAATACATAACTACTAACTAATCCCAACATTCTTAAAGACAGTGGCAGAAGAATCACAAGTTTCAGTATAGCCTAGGTAATTTGTGACAGTCTGATTCATAAGATCAATGACAAAAATAATAAATAAACAAAGAAACCTCATTGCAAAAACTCTGAGTTAAAATTAAAAGAAAAGTTGTGTGTGTGTGTGTGTGTGTGTGTGTGTGTGAGAGAGAGAGAGAGAGAGAGAGAGAGAGACAGAGACAGAGACAGAGACAGAGACAGAGACAGTGTGTATGTGTGATTCATCCAAATTCTCTAGATTCTGAGAGGCAAAGGCTGGGGAATCATATGTTTAAATCCTGCCTAGGCATCTTAGTGAAAACCTGTATAAATTTTTTTTTAAAAGGGAGGTGGCTGGAAAGTCAATCTAAAACCTTGACCATAGATTGCATTACCAGATACCAATAACGAAAGTAACAACCAAAAGTATATCGACTTTTCCTAAATGATTTTTAAGGAGAAAAGTTATACGCATATCACTGTTTGAACTAATTTAATAATCAACATATGAAGGAAACAAATCAAAAGCAAATGCGAGCCTTCAGATGAGTACATTTTAATTATTATAAGCCATATAAATTGCTGCTGGAATATTTTGAATTGAAAAATTGCAATCTCAGATGGTTGAGTCATGTATAATTTCTGTTTTTTGACAGTATGTCTGATTTTTGGAATGAAGTATAGACTTTGATCAAGTAAAATCTGATCAGTCATGATTTATCTGTGGAAGATAAATAGAAACAACCAGAAAGTTTTAAGTTTTTCTTTCTTTCTTTCCTTTCTTTCTTTCTTTCTTTCTTTCTTTCTTTTTTCTTTGTCTTTCTTTTTATATTTCTTTCTTTTCTTTGCTACCTGGGATTGAAATCAGGACTCTCTGCGTTTGCCATTCAGGTGGTTATTCTAATGATGGAAACTTTCTGAAATGTAAAAAATTATAACGTCCTTAGATTTAGAAGAACTTTGAAATTTTCAAGGAAAAATTAAAAAAGAAAGTGTAACAAAATAAATTTGAACTATTGCACTGTTTACAGCTATATAATAATAAAAATACAAGTTGAGAATCCTCTTTGCTTAGGTATTCCAACCACCATAAAGATGAAATGCATAAGTAATATTTTAATATCCTTCTATATATCAAGAGTTGGTCAAGATAGGATCATAAAATTAAAAATTATCTTTGTAAAATCATACTGAAAGAATTGTTATAATTATTTTATATTTTCTTCTGAAAGGAACATTTTAGGCAAGAATAGTAGAGAATAGAGAAATTTGATATTTTAAAATAACATACAACTGCTACACTTATGGTGAAATGCTACACAACAGATAATTATTACTAATATACAGATTATGCAAACAGAGCAAAGAATCAGATAAAAAACATGTTATTTTGCCCATATATATTAGTCAAATTATTAGTCATTAGTACTTATTATTCATGATGTAATTGTTTTGAATATTTTCATTGTTTAAATTTGAGTGTTTTCACTTTTTTACTTCTGATCTGTACTTATATCTTGAAACTTGATGTAATTTTATATTCATAATTTCAGACCATAAGGATCAGTCAAATGTATGAAAAAAATACCCTTTTTACATGAGTCAAGAATTTGTTCTTAGCTGGGCATGGTGCCGCATGCCTGTAATCCCAGCACTTGGGAGGCTGAGGCAGGAGGATAGGTGTGAGTTCGAGACCAGCCTGGGCTACAAAAGTGAGCTCAAGGCCAGTCTCAACTGCACAGTGAGACCCTGTCTCAAAAAGACAAAAAAAAAAAAGAATTTGTTCTTTTTTCTTCTTTCCTTTCATTGTTTTTTCTTTGTTTCTTTCTTTGTTTCTTTGTTTGTTTGTTTCTTTCTTTCTTTCTTTCTTTCTTTCTTTCTTTCTTTCTTTCTTTCTTTCTCTCTCTCTCTCTTTCTATCTTTCTTTCTTTCTTCCTTCCTTCCTGTCTTTCTTTCTTCCTTCCTTCCTGTCTTTCTTTCTTTTCTTTCTTGCTTGATTTCTTATTTTTAATACTTGGTGTTGCTACACAGCTTGGGCTCATAGTGATCCTCCTGTCTCAGGCTCCTTAGCCCTGGTGTCACAGGCATGTACACCACGCCCAGTCTTAACACAGCATCCAGTACATTGTTCAAACTCAGGTCCTTGCACTTGCCAGGCAGGTGCTTATGCCACTGAGCTATTACTCCAGCTACAAATTTCTTATTTTCTTTTTTTGTCTTTTTGAGACATGGTCTCACTATGCAGCTCAGGCTGGCCTTGAGCTCACTTTTGTAGCCCAGGCTGGTCTCGAACTCACACCGATCCTCCTGCCTCAGCCTCCCGAGTGCTGGGATTACAGGCATGCACCACCACGCCCGGCGAATTTCTTATTTTCTAAGTACCATTACTAGTTTATTTCCCTATACTATCTTTGTTTTTTCCGTAGGAGTTTGAATGTTTCATCAGTAGCTTAGTGTTTCTGCAGTAATTATTACTTACTAAGAAAATTATGGCAAATGTATGAATTACAGTTCAATGACTTATTGTACATTCTTTCTTTTATAATTTTTATTCATTTTAATGAGAAGAAAGATAAAATAGCAACAAAACAGCTTCAAAACATGTTAGTATGACTGTTACAATAATTAATACATTGTACATTGTTATCTTCGTAGTAATTATTCAGAGTACAAGATGCAGACATGATATCTTGTCTATACATTATTAGTACAAACTTTTATTCTCAGTGAACAAAGAGAAGGCAGCTAGCCATCTATCCTGCATTCTTTCTATGCAGTGAGTTAGAGATTTATGTAAGATTCAAAATTAATGATGACATACTGAAGAATGGTTTAAAATATATGGTATTTTATATTTTCATGTATAACTTCTATTTTTAGGAGATTAGCTATATTGGTAGAACGAAAATGAGATGTTTTACAGTGCTTTTTAAATAATACTATAAAGATATTCAGTTTAACTTGCACACATAAAAGATGCTTCTTTCATAGAAAATCTTGAGTCAGTTCTGCATAAGGAAATTACAAATATTGGAGCATGGAGCATGCGAGAAGAGAAAAATGAAAGAATGTAAAGCTATGTGACTCACTGACTTATTTTCAAAGCTAACAATGTTCCTTTATTTCAGTCAGAATGAATTCTACTCACATAAACTCTTGGAAAGAACAGAACCATAGAAAATCTTTTTGTCTTCAGTAGGCTACTGCTTTCCAATATTTAAGAGTTTTAAGTCAAATTATTATTTTTAAGTACACATTAGTCAGTGAAATATGAGTTACTAGCACTTAGTTCAATGATGAGTTTGGTTTGATGAACGTGAACTTTTACAAATTAATTTACTTTCACCTTCTTTTAGGATTGAAGGAAATGGCAAGTGATGGCTGACTTCTAAAATAGATATTAATGTCTATGACGTTGAGATGATGAAAGGAAAGCAGTAGTGAGGATCAAAGCTGTGGTGCTTCAAGAAGAAATTAATAAAGAGAATGGCCAATTGTAAAACATCAAGTGAGACTTAAGTAATGGTTTTCTTTCTCTCTCTTTTTTTTTAGGGTCTCACTACTGAGGCATAGTGATCCTCCTGTTTGTACCTCCCAAGGGCTGGGATTACAGACACGCACCACCACTCCCAGTATCGCCGGTTTACGTGCTCTAGAGCAGGGCTGGTGCAGCATTAGGGGCCAGGAACCAAACTCTGGCCCCTGCACTTCCTCTAAGCAAGCGCTAAATCTGCTGAGCTATACCGCCTGCCCTAAATAATGGTTTTCTATAGTTAATGTTCATGTTTTCTAATTTTCTTTTATGGCTAGCTCAGTCTGCCCTGGGGGTGGGGCTGGAACAGCATGTGGTGCTTAGGATCAAACCGTGGTCCCTGTGGTTGCCTAAGTTTGCCTAATCAGGCACTTTAGACCAATGATCAATCTCACCAGCCCACTAATATGTTATTTTGTTGTTGCTGGCTTTTAGCACAATTTATCAAGCATTATTTTCTATACTCAGTGATGCTTTGTTAAATACAAGGGTCTAGGTTACACTTCCTAGCAATAAAACCAAGTTGCATGAGAAAGCAAAACCATACTAGCAGTTTGGGAACATTTATAAATTAGAGAAAATGGTACAGAAGTCCACAGTATGAATTTAAAATTAGAATTGAAATTAATCATTAGCACAGCAAAACTTAATGTGGAAAGGTTTAGAAGCTAATAAAAGAAGAAATTGACATTCTTGTAGTTACTTAGCTTATTTTACTTGTATAATTTGGTTAAAAATAAGGAAGACAATAAACTAGAGTAGCTGCATGATGGTTGGATACTTGATATTCTTAATTAATTATATATTAATTACTATTATTTTATGAGTAAATCCAGACACTGTTTCTCATTCATTTCTATTCTAAGATATGTAGATGACAAGCATTACATCCCTTGATAAATACTCTTAAAAGGATAAAAAATGTACATGTTTAGAGTGAGAGTATGGTAAGTTGGGAATAACCTTGTCTGAGAAAGTTTAATTTGCTATAGTCAAACTTATTCTCTCAAAATTGTAAAAATAGATCCATCCTTTCAAGGAAATTTTGGAAGGCTAATTCTAATGCTTTATATATTTATAGAAAGTGATAAAATTAAATCTCCTGGAAAGCTTACAGTAAAAAAAAACATTAAATACATTCAAAATTATGGTTACAAGTTTTAAAAATTCTCTTTCAGTATAGAGCCTTTAGTTGCTTGAGGTTATCATCCTCCATTATGACTAAAGTACTAAAATAGCAATATTTTATATTATGTTACTATCGGGTTTTGCTGCCTCTATGTAACCTTGTCTCTTTTCTTTTTTTATTTTTTATATATTTTTTCTGGAGGAGTATTTTAGCAAGCATTTTTCATTTGTTGCAGTTATTCACATTTCTCCAAAGTTCTTCATTTCAAGATAGTGTTAAGTGAATCTTGACTATGACTGGAAGATAGGAAATTGTGAGAAAATAAGGCCGGAATTCAAGATGTCTTTTAACTTAATCCCATCACTTAAGAAACAAAGTACACTGACTTTATGATTGGGCAGTTACAGAGGCCCATACAGTGTACCTTTCTGTGTGTAGTCTTCTATTTAGTTTTTTTCCGTTCCCCATTGAAAAGACTTGTCTTATCATCAAAGACAAAGTGCTCTAGACAGAGGATAGTCAGACTGTTGTCATTTGTTAGTGTGTGCAATTGTGCCAGCTTCTTTATACAACAGAGAATTTGGCAGAACATACACAAAATGACAAGCTATTAATACATTCAAAGATATATGTAACATAAACATTGTTAAATTTAAACAATAAAAATATTAAATTAAAAATATAGGTAGAATTATCCTAAAATTTTTTTTGTCTTTTTAAGACAGGGTATTGCTGTGCAGTTCAGGCTGGCCTTGAACTCACTTTTGTAGCCCAGACTGGTCTCAAACTCACACCAATCCTCCTGCCTAAGTCTCGTAAGTGCTGGGATTACAGGCCTGTGCTACCATGCCTAGCTATCCTAAGATTTTTTAATTTTGAATTTTTCTGTGGCAACAATTGTTACATATGCATTACGTCTAGTTATAATCAGAGATCTTAATATCAAATAGGAGTAACTGATCCTCTTCATATATTTTGCAAGTGTATGTCTCAAAAGAGGAACCACTCAAATGACACTGATTTTGCATTGAAAGTTTCAAAGTATGAGTGGTAAAATATCCTTAGGTAATTTTTATGTAATGCCTACTTTATGTTAGACACTATGATTGATAACAATATTATTCCTACACTTCTAATCTAGTGGATGCTGGCGGACAAGAGTAAGCCATGTCAAAATTTACATCCAAAATGAGAGCTTTATTAACAATGAAATCATTGTTAATGCATCACAAAATTATTTTTCAATATTACATATTTATAACCTTTCTATAGGTAAAACTTCAAGAAACTGTTACTTCATCTGTAAATATTGTTAGTTAAGATGAACTGCATTTACTAGTGAAAATCATATATGTAAATATTAAATGAATAAATTTTGTAATAGGAATTTATAATAGAATATAAGATTAAAAGTTTTATGCAATGATGATCAGAAATTATATCAAAAAAATACTAAAATGTTACTTTAAATGGTCCACTTGATATACTAGTGCTAAACTAAATTTTTGCTATTATTTTGTTAATTAAATTTATTATATTTAAAGTGTTAGAATGACATTTATGAAACTGAAATATTTCTGTAAATCATTTATTTATTTATTTATCTATTTATTTATTTATTTATTTATTTATTTCAAGTGTCTTGCTACAACTCTCAGACTTGTAGTGATTCTCCTGTCTCGGCCTCCCCAGCACCAGGATTGCAGGTGTATGCCACAACACCTTAGAGACAATGGTCCACAGTATGTTATAAGAGGGAAATGAAGTCTGATGCTTCTCTTTTTTTGACGCAGCTCCAGTTTTTGCCATCACCTTGGACATCATCTATAGGGTTTCAACACAGACTCCAACTTCTAACAGCCTTTACCCTTCCTTTGCAGCCCGTTCAATCGCCTAATTCAGACTTGCATTGGACACTATAGTGAGCTTCAGTTAATTACCTGGAAACTTAGGATCTCAGTGCACAGACAGACCTTTTGCATTCTTCTACATCTGTCTCTGTGGAAAGATAGCATAATTCAATCTGTTAAATTAGTTTATACTGGTACATCCAGAGTTCCAGGCACACTGGGATGGCCACTGAAACCAGGTGATGTGAATATAATCATCCTGGCTTGCTCTCAGCATCTGAGGAAAGCATTGAGCTCTAAACATTCTTAAGTGATCCAAATTCATCTATGAGGACAAATTAATAAAGGAAAATAAGGAGCTCAAATGTTTAAGTTCTTTGCTTTCGACACACAAGAAATTTCAGTTTTAAAATGTCTCTTGAAAGAGCTTCTCCTGTCTTTTAGACCGATCTTCAGGATTACAAAATCCCAGTCACAGGTTCTCATAATTCAATTGCTTAGTGCTCAGGGACAAAGGGCATTTGAAGTAAAACTGAGGACTCTGATCAGAAAACAATGTGTTCCAATAACTGAGAAGGAGATATTTGGGGAGATCCTAACTAGGCTGCAGATGTTGAGGTCCTAGATTATAAGGAGCATTTTTCCAGGGGAAGAGATTTCCCCACCCACAGTGCCAGAAGCATCCTCATCCCCACCCCTTGTAGTGACAGACTCTCTAGCTATATGTTCTTCAGGAAATTTAACCTGTGTTGACAAAATATAATCATGTCACTCTGCAGGACCCATCCACACTACTCTATTTTCCTTCTAAGCCTATGCCAGGCTCAAGTCCAGAAGATTCCTAAGGGTGAGGTATATAGTGTGACCCATGAGAAGTTTCACTATTTTCCCAAAAATATTCAGTTTTCTCTTATAAACAGAGACCTGATGAGATATTGTGGGAATGGATTTTAGAGGACAGGTGGCTAATAGTAACAGAAACATACGCCTAGATCAGGCTAAATTTCTTAATATGGGCACATGAAGTAGAGATTATGAATTTAATATTGCTTTTTGTGAAGTAAAGAAAGGTGTTAATAGCTTATTAGGGTCATTAGCAGAAGTATGAAGCAAGAGATGGTTCACTGTGAAAGAGTTACAGATGTCTGAACATTGCAAAAACTTACTATTGATGAAGAAATTCAGAAGTTTTAGAAAATGGAAATACTAGAGAAGTTATGTGATATCAAACGTAATCTGCCGTCCTGACATGAGCCAGAAAAGATGCTGCTTCATTAATACCATGAGAAATGTTTGTATGGGAGCACCTACATAAAGACAAGATCCCTGTCATTGCTCTTCTCTGTATGTCACACCTCACAGTGAGAACTGTATTTGCCTAATTAAGAAATTTAAGGGCAATGGGCTTGATTACATTTCCAATGGCAAAGATAAAGTGTCAACACTTAATTCCCAGAATCAGGGTCCATGCATTTACCACTAGTAGACATCAGAAGAAAAACTACAGTCAGAATAGTCTAACATGTGTAGACCTCTGGCATTGGATGATTAGCTATAATGACACCAAAAGTTAAATTTTTACCTGATTTATATAATCAAAAAAATTAAAGGATAAATGGACAAAAACTATTTCAAATTTTAATAAAATTAAGTCACGGTACCACAGATATTGAATTTGAACCAGTTCATAGTAACAGAACCTACTGAATAAAGGTAATTCTGGGGATCTTCAAGGAAGGACTCTGATAATACCAAAAATTTAAATGGTCAATCCTTCTCAGTTCCTTTTACAAAGGGTCCTGGGGACTTTTGCCTTACTGACTGTATAATTGAGGAATGGAAATGATCAGATATGTCATAGTTTACTGTACAAGGGTTTGGAAATAAATCTGATTATAGAACATTCAATATGTCTTGTAGCTCTCAAGTACAGTCAGGAGCCTATGGAGATCAGGTTATCAACAGAGTTTTGAAAGACATATGATTTATAGTTGGACCAGTAGTTCTCAGCACCCATCCTGTAGTCATTTTCCATGTCTCAGAATGCATAATTGAAGTAGATATAGTTAGTACTTGGGAGAAGTCACACATTGACTTTTGCCAATGTTATGATGGGTATTTGGCTGAAGAGGTCAGATGGAAGCCAATAGAGTTGTCTTTGTCTCGCAAAATAGCAAAACACAAACAATACTTTATCTCTTGATGGAGTGTACAGATTAGTGCCACTATCAAGGAATTGAAGCTTACCAAGCTGGTGATTTTCAACATATTTATATTTAATTATTCCATTTGGCCTATGCAGAAGATAGATGTGACTTACAGAATAATAGATTACTGCAAACTTCACCAAGTGATGACTCCAATTGCAGCTGTTTTATTGGATGTGTTTTCTTTACTTGAGCATATTAGCATGTGTCCCGGTACTTTCCAACAATTGGTTGGTGAATATCTTATTTGCCATATTTATGTATGAGACCAATCAGAAAAAATTTCATTTCAGCTGACAGAGTCAGAAATATGCTTTCACTGTCTTACTTAAGGGTTATAAGTCCTTATTTCTGTGTCACCACCTAGTTTGCAGGGCTTTTAATTATTTTTCTCCCACAATGTATCACACTGGCTCTTTACATTGATGACACGGTATTGTGAGAAATGTAGAGGGCTAACACTTCCAAGGTAAAAGATAAGTTTTTGCATCTGGATCCCTCTACAACTGAAAAAGAGACACGATGCACAGTGGGCCTGTCCAGATATTGGAGGCAATATGTTCCATATATAGGTATATTACTGACACATTTACTGAATGACTTTGAAAGCTGCTTGTTTTCAGCAGGGTCCAGAACA
>PVJA010014445.1:27014-47521 GCA_004027025.1 Myocastor coypus | reverse complement strand
AATAGTATTGAAGTCTGTCATTATGGTTATCCTTTCTCTCTCTAATACAGAGATTATTTCTGTTCTGTTCTCCTTTCTACTTTTGTGTAGTTGTTCCCCTACTTGGGATGCTATTGATTTAGGCATGTCTTTGTCAACTTTAGATATTATTTCTGCTCTAATGTCCTCTATATGTTTCTCCAGCCGTTTTTCCACTTCACGTATTTCTTTTTTCACTTCATATGTTATCTCTGATCTCAGTTGCTCTATAAGTTTCTGCACTTGTGTGTCTGCCTCAGATGTTACCAATTCAGAGGTTTCATCTTGGTTCCTATTTTCTTCCATGATAGTTTCTTCTGTATTTGGTTTGGGTGGGCACGGGCCCTGAGATTGCCTCCTACTCCTTGTTGTTATCATTTTGTATGGAAGTGACCTCTGCACTTTGGTGGTGTTATGCTGTGTCTATGGGCATTTGGTCTGGAGACTCCAAGCTGGTTCTTCTACAGAGGTTCCTGACTCCGTGCTGGGGCTCTGGCTGCTAGCTTCTGTGAATCCCGGCAGACGTGGTCTGTAGGTGGAGGTGGAGCTTTGGGATTGAGTAGTCCTGGTAGGCTCGTGGACCAGATCGGTTGCCAGACAAGATGTTTGATGGGTTCGGTGCTGGAAGTTGGACCGCGGCGGACGCGCGGCCTGTGCTACCGGCTGGGACTCGGTGGAACTGGAACAGGAAGTTAGTCGCAGGAGCACAGAGGCGGGGCAGAGGGGCGCAGGTAGCTTACCTGCGGTGGACGCGCAGCCTATGCTACCGGCTGGGACTCCAACACCGCCTCTTTTTATTTAGCGATACAGCCTACTCATTCCTTCATATAGCACATTATCTGAGCACTTGCCTACCCCAGATAAGCACTTACTCATTCCTTCCATCTTTCCTACTTGAAAGGTAAGAACAATAATTACCCTTATTTACAAATGAAAAACAAAGTGTGAGATTAGGCAAATGTATTGGTTAGATATTGACCTATCCCTATCTAGATATTAGATAGACAGACAGACAGACAGATGATACAGAGAGAGCCAAATATATACATATATATATCAGGAAAAGAAATATAGTATGATTTTTTTCAATTGATGGTGTTACCCTGACATTGGGACTCCTAGAAGCTGTCGTATCACAGAGGCTGTCATATTACTGTTGTCCCTTCCAAAAAAAGTGAAAATGGATGTGCGGCAGTCTCAATGTCCAAAGCTACACAGGCAGCAATTTGCCATACTAAATAAATGTTTGGAAACTGAAAGACACCATTTTGAGCACCTTTTGTAATTGTCAAAGGTAACTTGTATAAATGTCATGGTCTCCCAATAAATTTAATAATAAAATATTAATACAAATTTTTCTTTTCCTGAAATACATCTGAAGTATGTATATATTTTTGGTGGTCTCTTTCAGTAGAGAGACAGAGACAGATCAGAGATAGAGGTAGAGATAGAGATATATAGCTATCTATCCAAGAGAACTAAGTAGGTCTGCAGGATCAAAGGTAGGAATCTGGGTGAGAAACCTGAACAGACTGGTTGATGTCCCCTGGCAATGACAGCAAAAGATCCACCCATGCAAGCGCAATACAATTCTTCCAAATGCGTACCATTTTTTTCTCTCCTACTGATTTTATTCAGACTATAAGCCTGTTATTGGTGACTTCCACAAAGATAGAGGATCCTTCTCAGTTTGTTGGTCTAAATGAGAATCATCTCTGGATACACCCACAGGCACACCCAGAAGTTTATTTAACTAATCTAATCTGCTAGGTAGGTGTTTCTTATCCAATCATGTTCACATACCACAATTACTACTGCGTTAGTAATAATCATTAAATAACATAAATAAGATCTAGTAATGAGTGGAACCAAGGCTTAAAGCTAGGAAAGGGCCTGGGCTCTTGAACACTGAACCATAGTAATTCCTGAAAGTTACTGCAATTCTAAAAGTCCACTTTTCCAAATGTCTTTATAAGGTGTGATCAAAGTTATGGTGTATTTATGAAGACAACACTATGTGATGTGTCAGTTACTGAGAATGTACTACTAAAGTGTTTTGAAACTATCTTATTGTTATTTCTTTCTTTCTTTTTTTTTTTTTTTTTTTGTGGGACCAGGGTTCAAAATCACGACCTTGTACTTGCCAGTCAGGTACTTGTGCCATGGAGCTATCTCCCTGGCCCCTCTTTATTGTTATTTCTTATTAAAAATTATAAAAAAACACAAAATTATGGCGTTTGGTGCTGGCAGGTGCCATCCAAGGGAAATCACTGGTAACATGAAATTCCAGCTCTTCCTCAAAGTCAAAATGTTTATGGAAGGTAAATATTTTGAATTGATTCAGGACATGGAAGCAGCCACTGCACCATAATAAAGGAACTTTCACAAGTGCTTCAGAAACTGGCAAGAATAAACAAATAAGAGACATCTGTGACAAAACATAGACCAAAGAATTGGGAGGAGAGAAAGAAAATAATTTCTGTATGAGCAGAGATAACTGTAAATGTAAGCAAATACATTGAAGTAAAATGACTGAAAAAGCATTTGTACTATTTTTCAGAGATTATAACTAATATAGTTTGGCTTTGTGTGGCATCTTTAATGAAGCTAGGCTAAAAGTACTACAATTGGAGCTAGAGATACAGCTCAGTGGATTCAAGGTCCTGCTTAGGCAAGCTTAGGCAAGCACAGAGACTGTGGTTCTATCCCCAGCACAATACCCTGTGCCAGCCCCGCCCCTAGAGCAGGCTGAGCTGGCCCAAGTCCAGACATAGTGATGTATGCTTGTAATCCCAGCGCTGGGGAAGCTGAAAACAGGAGATCACTGTGACTCCGAGCTGCATAGTGAGACCCTGCATCAATCGAATACATTAAAATAAAAATAATAACAATAATCATAATAATGCTATTTGTAGGTAAGTACACATTTAATCAGATTTTATGCTAATAGGGTCTGTTATCCTCCTATAAATAACGAGTATCAACATGAGAAGATAGAAAAATAAAAGAGGTCCAATATGTGATCAGGGTATTTGTGACAATGGGGGGAGGTAAGGAAAGCCAAAGACGTCAGGTCCACAGTCTCCATGCAGGCTCAGACATGGGGCTTTCTATTACTAAATCCAACATTTCACTGCAAGCAAAATGAACTAAGGTGGAGAATAGGGAACAAGTCTGACACATTTGTAGAAAAAGACAGCACCATAAGCTGATCATTTTCATGGACTAAGGTCTGATATTAATCTATGCAGTATTATGTGCCTCAAAGGATCTCTAATGTGATGCCTACAGATCTGGAAGTTATTACTTGTGAACTCTGAGAGGCTGAACTTATTTACTACTTCAGTGTTCTCATCTATGAAATTAGCATAATAGTACATATTTCATAGCTTGAATATTAAGGAAGTTAAGCACGCAGCAAGGTGTCTTACGCAGAGTTCGCCTTCAGCGAGGAGTTCCTGTAGCCCTTTCGTCTCGCATAGTATCTCTACCCTTTGAGCATCAGGCCTAGCATAGAGCTGCTGCTATTTATCGGTTGGACCAATGAATGATCCTATTCATATCAGGCATCAATGCACAGGTTTTCGTTGTTAAGATTAAATGTGTTGACCATTGTGGTTGTTGATACATTGTGTCAACTTGGCTGAATAGGCTCTGGCAGTTCAAGGCCATGTGATTGGTTCCGCCCTGGGGCACTAAGCCAGTCAGAGTGACTCAGCACAAAAAGTGTACGTAAAGGAGGAGAGGAAGGCTGCCCTGCCTGGATCTTGCCCGTTACCTTGGAGAAGTCCCAGTCTTCAGAGTAGCTTGATCTTCAGCATGAGAGAGAGGCTTGATGGTTGTTGAGGCTGCTAATCCTCTTCTGCTTTGGAGCCAGCAGAGTGTGACCTGAAGCCTCCACAAACTGTTAGCTGAATAAACCTTCCCTTCATTTTGAGCATTGGGTGTTTGTTCCAGCAGCTAGTGAAAAATAACTAGGACAATCATCAGGGGGAAAAAAAAATTGGAGGTAACCAAAGATTGTGCTTGAAGATACCATATACACTGACAGTTTATAAACTTTTGGGGTCCCACTGGTTCCTCTGAGAATCCAAAGAAAGATAAGGGCAGTCTAACTAAAAATGTTTAGGTGCTTCCATACATAGATACCAAAGATCTTCAAGTATTTCTATGATTTTATGTTAAAAATTTAACATAAAACAATTCTAAGGATGATGAATAGATAGTTATATAGTGAGATATAAAATGCTAGATCCTCCCTCCTCCTATCCCCCTTGACTCGCATAGTTTAAACTAGTGATATTAAAGGAGATTTAAGTTTACCAAAAAGATTATAAAAGGAATGAAAACGAATTATTTCAATTAAGACACAGAATCTTGGATGGTGCGTGAAGCTGTGGAATTGAGATATTAGCTAGCCTCAAACTTCTCATTTTAGTAATAAATATCATTCATTAGGAGGAATGTTTGGGAGAAAAGTTAACTCCAGGACTGGTGTCACACTGAGAATACCAGCCCCAAATGTAGTGCTACTGTGTCATTCATTTTTTTTTTTTTTTAGAACCAAAAATTGAACTACTGCAGTGTCTCCCCAGCTCCTATCTAATATTTTTAAATCAATTTTAATGAGAAGAAATAGCAATAACACAATTGCAGAATAGGTTAGTAGGGCAGTTACAATAATTAATACATTGCATATTGTTGGCTTCATAGTACTTGTTCAGAGTACAAGATGCAGACCTGATATCTTGCCTCAGCACTGTTAGTGCAAATCTTTCTTCTCATTGGACTAAGATGAATATAAAGTTCTAGGCTTAGAAGATTCATGGTTCCTTTGGGAATCAATGATGCTGTATAAATCTTTCCACTGCAACATTCATAGCCTGCCTTCACACTTCCTCTAAGCCTGTGTTCACCTAAAAGTCAGGAAAAGCATGTTTTCTTCCTGAAATTATAACAAAACAACTATCACTTTCTACAGTTGACCTTCTCGACTTGGCATGGTCTGGCTTGACCTCCAGAGTGAGTCAAGGCTTCTCAGTTTGTGGGCTCATTTTCCACTGTGGTTTACTGATTAAGTGTGTGTGTGTGTGTGTGTGTGTGACTGAGGATTTAACTCAGGGACATTCTGCCACTGAGCTACATCCCCAGTCCCTTTTTAATTTTTATTTTGGGACAGAATCTTGCTAAGTTGCCCAGGCAGGGGCTAAACTTGGCATCTTCCTCTTTCAGTCTCCCAGAATGCTGGCATTGCAGGAGTCACGCCCGGCACAAAAGTGGTATTTTCAAATGCATGTTTACAATTTCTTCTTTGAAAATGATCCTCTACTACATTCCATGAAGACTAAATTTGACCGTTATTAATACATTTTGCTAAGTTTAAAGACATTTTACAGGATTTTCTAGGTGGGATGGGGGCTGAAATATTGAAATAGTCCTGACTTGAAATTAGTGAACCCAAAATGTTTTTGAGGTGGCAGTGAGTGCCTTGACAGGGTGGAACTGAGTGTGCGTGGTCATCCTCGTAGCATGAGAGTTCATAACTCTGTAAAACAAAACAGAGAAAAACAGTAAGTGTGCTGAGTGTTGTTATGGAGAACTACAAGAAGGGATGAAAGCACATAAATGTGAGGATGGAACCTGAGTTGGAAGTACAAGAGGTAACTGAGAAAGGCTTTCTTGGGAAATATTATATAAATTCAGTAAAAAGTTCTCTTGAATAATGAAAAAGCCACTTCTGAAGCACTACAAAGTCCTTAACGGCACCCCACATAAAAGGAATAAAGAAAAGAAGAAGTCAAGGGAGAGCTATATGAGACAGAAGAATTAGAAATTCAGATCACTAAAGAAAATGTGGTATGTACACATAATGGAGTACTATGCTGCCAGAAGGAAGGAAAAACTTGAGTCATTTGTAGGAAAATGGATGCACCCAAGACAATAAAGTTAAGTAAGTGATTCTCAACCTTTCTAATGCCATGACCCCGCAATACAGTTCCTCATGTTGCGGTGACCCCAAACCAAAAAATAATTTTGGTGGATACTTCAAAGCTGTAATTTTGCTACAGTTACTATTTGGAATGGCTTTAGGCGACCCCTGTGTTTTTGGTCGTTCGACCTCTGCTGAGGTCACGACTCACAGGTTGAGAACCACTGTAAGTGACATAAATCAGAAACGCAGCTTAGCACACAGTTACTCCTACATCAGAAACCCAAAATATGAATAAAGAGCAAAATAAAAGGTGCACAGTAGGAAGGAAGGAAGGAGAGCTTTCCCAAGCAGGAATATGATCCAGCAATGGAAAGAGTGGGGGGAGAGAGAAGGAGCAGGGGACGAAGAGGAGAACTCCGCGCTGTTATGCGCCTGTGCCAGCCCCCGCAGGTATGCGGTCCTTACATACTGAAAACATGTGCTAATAAAAATTACAACTAAATAAGCATTTTAAACTAAATAAGTCAAAAAGAAATTCAGTAAGGGATATGAAAGTTTATTTTAAAATCTGTACTAAGTGTCACCAGGACCTTGGATGCCCCAATTCAAGGCCTTCCGATGAGAAGACAAGTGACAACTACCTTAGGAATGTTGTCACATAGCATAAGGTGGAAAGCTTAAGTGATGTTAGAACATTTAGAACAATAGGACCTAAACTTGAAAAATTAAAAACCATGGATGTTTTTGCCACAGGAAATGTACATCACTTCCTTCTCAAATGGAATGCTAGGAATCTTGCCTCTAACAACTGCTCGAACTGCTTTTCTCAGTGCGATTCTGCTCAGACCCTTGAGTTCTGATGACTGCAACACACTAAAAAGAAAGAGTTGAATGAAAAGCAATAGTGATATTACCACCTCTCATCTAAAAGGAGAACTGGATATGAAGATTCAATTTGAAGATCTGCATTTCGATGGCAACCTTACTTTGCAAACATATGCAAAGTGGTTTTTCATGCTCTTGTTAACATTTTGTAAGCTAACGAACTTTTGGTTAAAAAAAAAAAAAAAAGAAATTCAGACAGAGCTGAAATTTGTGTTTGAAGGAAAGGGAAAGGAGAGAGAATGTGTAGAGCTTCTGGAAGCAAAATTATCTAAGAGGCATGACAAGAAAGAAGCAGGAGGAGATTGTAACAGGAGAAAATGGGGGTAGGGCTAGCACATAGGACTTCAAGCTGAAGAGAAGTAGTGTCACACCGTACGTGAAAAGTGTTGTGGTAATCCCTAAAAGCAACACAGAGAACTAGACTCAATGTACTGGGAAAGAGGAACCTATTAAGGGAAAGAATGACATAATAACCTCAAGATTTCTTTTTTAATAGGAGACAGTCTTGACTGATTAAAGCTGTGCTGGACTAAAGGCGTCCGTCTGAAATAACCAGACTTGAGATCACGGTAAAAGGAGACAGAAAGAAAGCTAGGGAAAGGGGAATCTCACGATTACTGATTAGATGGAAGCCAAAAATTCATTATGAGATTTAGGCTCCTGGGGCAATTATAGTGGTGGGTTTAGGGCAAAGGACACATTTGGAAAAGGGACAGAGTAGACATTACGAATTCACTGTAGTTCATTATTTCTTCATTGTAACCCTCTGCTTGTTATTCTTCACTTGACTGTGTAATGATGACTTTCTCTAAGGATGCTTTATGTTCTAGAGAAAGGAAAAAATTCCTTGGATGTATTTTACATAAATGAAGCCTTAATTCCTCACAAACATTTTCTTTGTAAATTCAGAGTCTCTTTCAGTGAACCTTGCTCATTCTACATGTGAGAAAATTCTTCGGGGATCCTTTCCCTATCAGTGAGCATGCTGCTCACATATAGTATGAATTTTCACCAAGTTGATTTTTTAAATATTTATTGAGTATATATGGTGTTTTTTTCTTTCTTTTTTTTTGGGGGGGGGGGGAACCTGGGATTGAACTCATGCCCTTGCACTTGCCACGCAAGCACTTATTCTACTGAGCTATTTCCCCAGCCATATATGATATGTTTTGGCTTGACTCATAGCCTTTCTTTTAATACAAAGGAGGCCAACCTTATAGCAGTGATTTAATTTGCTTTCTAGTTTTGTTTTCCTTATGATAAGTTGTTGAAAGATCTTGGTTAATGGTGAAAAGATGAACCTAAGCCTGGATCTAACCTGAATTTATGATGAAAATTATCAAGGTAAGGCCGGCCAGATAGTTCAGTAGATAAAAGCGCCTGCTTAGGTAAGCACTAGAAGATCGGGGTTCAGTTCCAGTGCCATGCCAGCCCTGCCCCTCGGAGTGCTGAGTTGATGATTGAGATTGGGTGTGGTGGCGCACCTGTAAGCACTTGGGAGGCTGAAAGCATGAGGATCACTACAAGTCTGATCTGTGCAGTGAGTGAGACCCATAAACACTGTACTAAATATATTTAAAGAAATATTTAACAAGGTGTAGCTGAAAAATCATTTTTTTCTTACTAAGGGTTCACATTAACCAGAATTTTTAATGCTGACTGAAGAGGAATCTATTAGAAGGATTATCTTGAAGTCCTTCTGCTTTGAGGCAACTGTATAAGGAGTCTACAGTTGGGTCGTTACAGTAAGAGCTATGGTTCCATAAAACACAGCATTTGCATCATGTGAAGGCATTAAGCCTTTCTTTCATCTTCTCCACATAAATCTACCATGTTCTCCTTTATAGGCTATAGTTTTGTAGGTGTAGCCTTTTGTTTGTCTTCCTATTCATGTCATAAAGACAGACACCATTATTTTGACAACTTCACTTCTTTGCTACAAGTGATCGCTTGGGTTTTGCTCACACATGAAGGCCATATGGGGTCACTCTAGGACAGCAGGAGGACTTAGGCACTCAATGCTCCTGGCTTTTCCTCCAAATTTTACAGCATATTCTATCTACACTGAAAGGTACAGTTTTTTTTCATTTTGAACACTTTTTTGAAAAATATTTGAGGACATATTCTGGTAAGTAAATTTTTATTTCTAATGCCTTATCACAAACCCTTGTACAGAAAATTATTTCTAAAGTAGGTATCTACTAATGTGTTTTGAAGCTATCATATTGTTATTTCTTATTAAAAGTAATAAAGAAAATTGAAAAAATAATAAAATAGGTATCTAAAGAATTTTACTAAGTGATACAGTTTTAAAATATTTAAAATTTCTCAAAACACACATACATATTTAATTTAATTCCTCACTAATTCAAAATAAAATTCTCCAAGTTAGTGGCAGTTAATGAAGTTTGTTCTCATGTGAGAGAGGATGTGGTCTTTAATTTCCTCTTGTAGAGAAAAATTAAAAATAAGACCCATAACCAAGGATAGAAGCTAAACAGTTGTGTCATTAGTAGTCTCAGCACAAAACTAAATTGCAAGAATTATCAGAAAGAGAGAAGAAAATGGCAATATAAGTATTTAGCTAATTCTATGTGTGTAGATATACATTTAAGAAAACCAATGAATAATTAATAATCAAAAAACTGTTTAATAAACACACTTTAAAAATACTGAAATCATTTGTAAATTGCCACTGTGCTATTATGAAAATGGAAAGGACAAAACAATAGGGAAAAAATAACAGACCAAAGATAGGGCCTGATGGGAAGAGTGGGCCAGGAAACAGGTGCAGTGAAAAGGAAAAGGGAGCCATATTCCCAGGGAATCCAGACACAGCTGGTCATGGGGAGGTGACCAGGAATTCTGGCTGCTACTCACCTTTGGTCAGCAGGGCCTGTTCTTCTTGTGGACTGTGTCTTTAGGAAACATTGACCCTTTGTTTTGTATCATTTGGAGTAAGTACTTTCATTATGGTTCTCCTTTGTCTTCTTACTTTTTAGCTTTTCTCCCTGTAGATGCTCTGTTCTTAATGATCTAATCCTGAAAAGTGGGAAACTTATTTGATATTTCAAAAAATAAGCAGAAATAATCCCTTCACTTATAAATTATAATAGAGCACACACCGTGTGCTAAGATAATGACTGTGTCCTTATCCTTACACAGTACACAAATATTTATACAATGCGTATATGTCCACCTCACACACACCCTGCTAAGATAAAATTCTTCTGGCAAAACTACAAACATATATACAATTTATAAAATTTAGCTCTACTTTTTCATAATTGGAAATGTATTCTCATACTCCAAGCTAATAATGATGCTTGGGGATAATCTCAATAAATGGGTTCAAAGGTTAAAAAAAAAAGTCTTGTTTATTTATTTATTTGGTACAGAATCTCACTATGCAGCTCAGACTCACAAAGATCCTCCTGTTTCAGCCTCCCCAGTGCTAGAATTACAGGTGTGTGCCACCACACCGTTTCAATATATAAACATCTTTATATTGAGAAATTCAACTCAGATGAGTAGAGACAGGATTAAGATTTTCTGTTTAGGAAGATATGTTTAAATAAATTTGTGGTTCTAATGATATTAATAATAATAATGCAACCAGCTAATATTACTACCTATACCCTATGGTTGAGGTACTGTGCTTAGTAGTTGTTAAATCTACCTTTCTATGAAATAAGGAGCAAACATGCTCATGAACTAAAAACAGCTTTAAAAAGACTTAGTTTTTATAATATGTGCTGTAGGTCTTCAAAATTTTAGGTTCCATGAAGAAAAGCAGTGTAGTATAATTACAAAATAAATGTTTCTATTTTTCTGTGACAAATTGCCTCCCAAACTGAGAGGTCTAAAACAACTACTTTATTATGCCTGTGATTTTGGGTACTAATTCCAGAAGTAGCCTGAGTGTATAATTCTTAGACTCTTGTAAACTGACACTGTCCTCCAAAACTCATCCCTATCCAGATCTTTAGTATATTATCCAGTTGGAAATAATATCTTTTCAAATGTTCTTAGCTAGTTATCCTGGACTTAGATGAGATCCTGGATCAGTGACACATGCCCCTATAAAAAGAAGAAAAAATGAGATGCACAAAGTAAAAGTCCATGTGAAGATGAAAGAATGCACAGAATGGAGTTGTATTACCAAACTCCCAGGAACACTTGGGATCAGTAGAACGTCAAAGAGGCAAGGTCTTCACTAGAACTTACATAGCAAATGTAACTCCTCTGCCCCTTAATTCCAGGCTTCTATCCTCAAGAACACAGAGGACAGGTTTCTGTTGTTTAAGACCTGTTTGTGGTAACTTGTTATGTCACCACCAGACATGACTAGTCTCACGTGCTTGCAATCAAATATCAGCTACAGAAGTTAACTGGGCTAAATAGGAAAGATGAGTCATTGACATTGTTGGAAAGTTGAGCCTGGCTCCTGACTGACAGCCAGCTAGAACTGTCTCCTGTGGGTCTCAGCCTTCCAGGAAGACTGTTCATGGAGCCACAAAGGGTTCTTGAAATCATGATGTCTAACTTTCAAGACAGAGTATCTCAAAAGGGCAGGTCCTGAGGACAGGTGTTACGGAGACCTAGACAGAGACTTCCAAACATTTTTAATCCTTGACCTCAGAAATTCTAGACTAACTCCCATGCATTCTCTAGGAGATTCTCTAGGAGATCTTTTAATGTAGCTCAAACCAAGGAAGGGAAACTAGACTCCACACTTTCTTCAATGGAAGAAGTAGAAAATTCTCTGTAGCCATCTTTAAATCAACCCAAGAGATCAGATTCAAATCACAACTCCACCTTTTTTATCTCAAAGTAATAAAATTATTTCAAAAGCCCCCTTTTCCATATTGAAATGAAAATGACAATAACAATGACTGCTTGTTGCAGTAATTATATTAAGACAAAAAATGATGTTTCAGGCTTTGAAAAGTACTCAGTAGACAAGTACAAACACACAGGTAGCATGTCTGTATGTAAATGATGAAGTTAGAGAAACTGCAACTATGTTAGCTGGATGGAAACAAAGTGCAAGTTTCAGAAGTGACATTTTTGGGAATCCCCTATGATGCGTCTGTTGTAGTTTCTGTATCTAGATTTCAAGTGAGAATCATCCTGGGCTCCAGTATCAGAAAGACTCGGAGAGAGGTGTTGCCCTGAGTTATCTATGACCCTAAAACATCAGTGAAGAAACCCAGCACCATTCTGAAAATGCAGCATCCGATAGCCTCACCCCACCCTACCACCAGGCAATTCTGCTGCCCTTCAGATAAGGTTCAATTTTATATTTATGGAGTATTTCACTACATTTGAACTCTCTGTCTTGATTGTCATAATGAATTTCCATCATATTTCTGTATTAAATTTTGTACAATTAAAGCTTTCCCTACATCTCATTAACATTTTTCCAAAAAAGCAAATTTTGTTACTATTTGGGAAATTATAAAGTCAAAGTATAAAAATGCCAAAAAGGTTGGATTTGTTGGTCCAGTTTTCTACTGCCACATTCTCTTTAACCTGACTGACTTTACACTTCTCTCTAGATCTTGAGACATGTCTTCAGATTAACATTTCACATTTATTTTAATGCATTTTTGCAAAAAAAAAAATAACTGACATATTATTAAAGATGTACTTTTAGATTTCATTGCTTGGACTAGATGAAAAGAGTTTCCCGAAGAAAATGCTATGCTGAGTAGCAGAAGTGATATACTGATCAGGCAAAAAGTCACAAAAGTGGGTAGGGGAGAGACCAGCATTTGAGAAACACTTCTGTAGTGACAGAAGCAGAAACTTAACCAGTAAACAGTTCCACCTTCCCTTGCTGCAGCTCTAAGTCACTCAGAAATATGTTCTTAACTTAGACTGAAGGTGTTTCTAAGGGGCCTGCAAGCAGCCCCATGTAATGTTTCCTTGCACCAGGTTCTGGGAGTGAAGCAGTGCCCTGAGGTAGGATATGACAGCTGACAGGTTGCTCTGAAAAGCAGACACACATGAATTTCAAACAACTGCTATTTGACATTACCAGATTCAAGTAATATGATGACATCAGCAAGGAGCAAGAGGAATAGGTTTTCAATTCTTGGTTCTTCCCCTTTTAACCAGGTAACCTGGAGTGATAATTTAGACTTTCAAAATTTCTGTTTTCCTCATCTGTGAAACAGAATATCTGAAAAGAGTTCTGAGTTCCTTATGGGGAATGTCGTATTGCTATATTAAACAAGATAAGGTATGTGAAATTTCATTGAGAAGAGCTACTCAGACAGGTGAAAACACTAAACACCCAATTAGGCTGTGAGAAAGTGCTCCTATTGGTATTTGCACAGTAAAATAGTCAGATCTCAACATTCCTAAAATGAATTGCAATGAGACTCCAGATTGGGCTAGAAGGCTCATATTCAAGTTACTTCCCTAACTGTGCATGTGAGTTATGGGCCTCAGCGTCTTCATTTGTAAAAATGATAATAAGAATGCCCAATTCACAGGAACTTTGTAAATACTTAATATGTCAACACACATAAAAAGATTGGAACAATGACTTGTTCTGAGTATATATTCCATCAGTTAATTAATACTATCAAGCTGCTACATGTACATGCTGCCAGTAAGAAGTCCAAGAACTTACTGGGAAAATTTCACTGAAAGCAGAATTAATAAATTTTTTGGCTTTCTATTCCCCACTGAACTGTAGTTTCTAAATAGATTGGAGAGAAAATACATTTTAGAGGGCACATGGGTTTTCTCCTAGATTCAATGTATTTGATTTATCCAAATAATAATTTTCTAATATTTGAGGTTATATGGGTTTTTTTTAATATAATATCTGTGTTAACTTCTTCCGAAGACCAGTAAAGTTAAAGAATAGCAGTCAGTCTATAGCATCTTATAATTTCCAGTATTTGAATTCCAATTCGTTTACTTCCTAAATATTGTTTTACCTTAAGATCCAAAGCACCAGTAACCTATAAATTGAAGTTAATAAATGCTTGTTGTTATTATGGAAAGATCCATAGGATGGAAGAGATGAGAATCTTAAATGTTTGTTCCTGCTATTGGATAAATTTATAATAGAATCTACTACTTTCCAAGTTTCTCACATAATAGGGTTAGATACAGGGTTGAAATTAAAGATTTAAGACACTAGGACCCAAGGTTCTGCCTACTTGTTTCATTTTACCTTCCACTATTACTACTGGGAAAAACAAGCAGTTGGCAATTCGATTAAACACCCACATTCTTCTTTTCTTTTAGGATTATTTAACCTCAGTACTGTGTACTCTCCTGCCTTGGCATGGAAATATTATCTTGCCACTTTTTCATGTCTCTACCTAGTGTTTTATGTTGCTAAATTCTGAAGCAGCAGGTGTTCATTCAGTAATTTCTAGACTTCTATCCCAAAGTATGCAAAATGCATGGATTATCATCACCCAAGTCCCTGGAGGCTTTATGCCATATAAAATTTGCAACCTGAGTTCCATCCAAATCAACTCTGCAAAACTAAAACACAGAGATAATTTTAACCAAACAATGCATTATCCATTGCACCATCATAATTTTAAGGTAAATACACACATTCCAGAGCCTTGACTTTAGAAGCTCATTGAGATTGAAATACACTCATTTTACGTAAGCCATGTGTTTAGATCTGTGTCTTAAAGGTCAAGGTAGATTGTATCATTAGCCTTGGACCTTCCTTGCACTGTAGCTGAAGAATTTTATTTGGACACTGACCCTGGTAGAACTAGGTAAAAGCAATTTATAGCAAGTATTTCAAAATCTTCCCTCTTCAGCATAAACTGTCTTCATTATGTTTATCTAACATGTAACAGTCAAGTAGAGAAAAGACATGAACAGATTTTCAGTCATGGTTTCAAAGAAAGTATGTGAATAATAAAATAATAGTTTGGATAAGAACTGACCAGTGTGATGAGATTCTTGTGAAATTTGCCTTATTTTAACCATCACATGATTTTAAGTGTTCGGACATGATGATTCATTTAATTATGAACCTTCATCGAATATTGTATTGATCTTCAGTTTCTTTTAACACAGGAAAGTTCTTGACTTGGACAACCAAGAAAATAACTCTAGAATAGTTTAATCTACTTACTCTCTTTGAACATCTAAATCTTAACCCTGATCTACAAAATCCTCTCTTTCCCTCAGGGCAAATATATCCTAATTAATAGTAAGTTATGAGTCAAAGGATTAAAATCATGAATGGAGACATACCTGAGAGTTCTTCTGCCTGAATGGTAACTTGCAATAAGCTTTAAGTGACATCTAACCTATGGGTCTTGAATTGCTCAGAAAGAACATATAGGACAGCACTAGAGAGATCTGCTATAGCCTTGAATTGATAAGAGCTCTGAAGCAGTGACCTTGTGGTCATCCTGCCGCACAGATTCCAATAGATGCCAAGGCCCTCACAACCATGCCAAGAGTCCTTAGTCTGACACCTCCACTTTTAACTCTTTCCTCTGATATTCTATTACTTCCCTGGCTCAACTTCTTTTCCCAACATCTTTTAATTTATTTTCAAATTATGTCCTACATAGATTGATATATTCTAGGCATATAAATATACCTAGAATCAATAAAAATATTAAAAGACTTGTTGCTTATTACTGAATTCATAGTTTCTTAGAGCAACTGCATGTTCATTTCTACATATTTCAAGATAAACTCATCATAAAAATGTAAAATGAACACTTCTCAAACATTTGTTTAAACAATCCACAGGAAATAATAGTAAATCACAGTTTATTCTAAAGCCCAATCCAAAAAAGCAGACACATTTATGGACAATTAGAAATGTTTTATTCAATTTTGCATGTATATATCTGGTAATCTGAACAACTAATTTTAAGACATCTCTATACAACATAACAAACACTGTTGAATTCATATTATTTTGGTGGGTGAAATTCTGTATCATTTTTTATATTTTTCTTTTTTATTTCAATTTTGTATTCTCTTTTAAAAATAAAATATTTTTAAAAAAGAAATGCTAATTGGCATGTGTCTCAGATGGACTATGGAACTGGTCACATGAAGCTGTCATATTCCATCCATATTACCTGAATGTTCTACCTGGTACGACTGGATACCCACCGTGTACATTGACAAAGAAAACTTGAAGATAATGGGTTCATTGTACAGACATTTGTCCTGAGAGAGGCTTCTTGTGACATGCCCCCAATCCCCAAATTCCTTTCTTAATCCCACTGTCTTAAAAATCACAGTTTGATATTTCATAGCAATAACAAATACATTGTACATACTCCATTTATTTGTTGAGTAAGTATGCACTAGACATATTGTTTACTTAAAAAGAAAAGAGCAGTGAATAAACTGGACAAAAATGTTTGCTATTTGGGTTTAAAAAAAAAAAAAAAAAAACTTTATTTATTTATGTTATGGCTGGCTCAGCCTGCCCTGTGGTTGGGGCTGGTGCAGCATGTGGTGCTGGGGAGCAAACTGTGGTCCCTGTGGTTGCCTAAAGATTGCCTAAGCAGGTGCTTTAGACTGCTGAGCTACCTCACCATCCAGCTATTTGGGAATTTAGACACAAATTTTCAAAAGAAACTGGGTATTGAAAGTATTAAATGGAGAGAAATGAAGTATTAAATGCAGAGTCAAAAAAGTAGGAAAGTAGGTTCAGTGCATAACTAATTATTATGTGAGTAGAGGAAGCATGAAACTTTCTAAATTGTGTGGTCAAAGAACAAATAAATGACTTGCAAACCTCGAAAAGCAACAGAGTGAACCAATTGGATGTCCAGGAAGGGAATACACATTTTCCAAAGACAAAGACCCCAGGCAAGAACCTGACTGTGGCGCTCAAGTTACAGCAAGGTAGCCAGTATTGATAATAACACAAAACACATTTTTCTCTCCTTGGAAATATTGAAGATATGGCTCATTTTAGGCCTTTGATATATCTTGAACCCTCTTCAGAGTGTGGCAGCCTCCGAACATGACTACCAATAAACCAACAAGGGACTGAATGGAACCCAATTTACTTCTCCTAGCACAGTTCACAGGATACAAGTCCTGCAAGTGCTTGAGTTTACAGTTTACTCTCCAAGATTCAAGAGGAGTTAGCATTTTTAAAGTAAAAGACCCTTACTTCCAACACCTTTTGACTAATTTCTTCCTGCTTAGTTGTCAGACAATTTATTTTGGGAAAAATATAATCCTTTAATCTCTTCTCTTTTATATTTAAGAATTAAAATTAATGTAATCCAAGAGCAAGCTGAGATTTGAGAATGTGCATTAACTCTCCAAATTAGGCCTCTGAGAGCCTGGTAGAGGTGCACTGACAGAAATAAGAAACAGCAGTTGGGGGGAGAAGGAGGCGAGTGTGCTAGAGTGTGACACAGGCGTGGTTGGTGAGTCCCAGCCAAACACATTCATTTTCACAGTTACTGCCCATTAATGATTAAGCCATTTTCTTCTTACTTAAAGTTTGACCAAATACATACTAACTCATATAAATTTCATTTTTCTCCATTTTTTCACTTTGATAAATTATGAGTACTTTCTACTGAATGGCAAGGTTAATTTGTACTGCAGATGAGATAGAATTGTTAAAGTTATTATTGTTATTTTATATCTATTCATGTGGCAGTTCATTATTTGACAAATGATATCTAAGTCTGTATTATTTTTAATAAATAATAAACCTTGCTAAACCGTGACTCACCTTAACTTTTTCAAGACTTCTACAGTTCAGACATTAAAATAAAAACTAAGGAGCAAAATCTTTAATAGCCAGAACTGCATTTGAAAGTACAGACAAATATTTTATCAGTATTCTCTCTTTTCATCTCATGTTGTTTCTCATTCTCTTTTTCTCTTTACTCTGCTCCCATGACAGATTTTAAGGATTGTTATATTGATATCCTTCTGGTTAATATGAAAATGAAGAAAAAGAGAAAGTAAAAATAAGCAAGTTTTATTTGATAAAAAATTTGTACGTGTATATACATTGTGTACTTGGGCATATAACACTGAGCTATGTCTTCTTCATCAGTACCTTTTATTCAGAATGTTGAGCAACATACATTGTTCAATGTATTTTTCAGTATTTAGAAAGAAGCTGAAGGAAGTCATTTTTGTCTTCTTTTCTGCTGTTTCCTGAGTGCCTTTTCTACTGGCTTCATGTGTCGATATTTATTAGGATGAAATCTCAGTCAATCCAGCACGTCTCCCACCACCACGTGACAGTAGTGTGTCATCTGCCTTAACCATATCTCCTCACTCATTAAAGACTGATAGGTTTTGCAAATTTTCATAGCATATCTTTAAATATTAGCCCTTGTTCCTCATAAATGTGCTGGTCCCAGGTCCTGGAATTGTTCACTTGTTGTCCTGTCCTAGAGGCTGAATATTAACACAAAACTGCAATGACATAAAGAACAGGACAGATGAAACAGAACTTGGACATCCTTGAGACCGTCCATATTGTTAGTCTACATAGGCTTGTCAACAATTTATAAAGAGCATAGAAATTTTGAACTCTAGCAACCATGGTTCAAATATAGTATTTTCATCTGTAATCCCAGCACTTGGGAGGCTGAAACAGGAAGATTGGTGTGAGTTGGAGACCAGCCTAGGCTGCCAAAGTGAGCTCAAGGCCAGTCTGAACTGCATAGTGAGACCATGTCTCAAAAAGACAAAAAGTAGTATTTTCTCTAACATTTACCAGAATGGTGGCCTTTGGCAAATTCACTGGTCTCTCTGAGCTTTGGGTCTTTTTTGTAAAGTGGAGATGGCATTTTAATACTTAATTTCAAAAGCCCTTATGAGAATTTAAATAAAGGTATAAGTTCTTTAAAATAAATTTTTCCTTTGATTTTTACTACATGTAAAACCATTGTTGTGCCAATTTTGCACATAAAACACTGAGCATTCATCACTAGTCATAGAATTGGCATTCATTTGTTCATTCAACAATTTAGAGGGACAGGGTCCTTCCCTTGGCTAGCCTTCCACTCTAAAGAAGGGAGAAGATAGCAAACAGGCAGCAGATACGCACATGGGAATTTATTTACTTACTTACTTACTTACTTACTTACTTACTTACTTACTTTTGGTTCACATACACTTTATTTACTCAGTAAATAAAGGATTTTCAGATTTCACGTACAAAATGTTCTGTGTACTTGATCCCAGCACTGTTTCCAGGATTTCCAGGAGTTCTGTTTGGGTTTTCTGTGTTCGGGCTGCTCAGTTGCTGGTGGTTTGTTTTCTTTCAGGATCAAGGTGGGGCTTTCCCATAAAACTTTACTTTTCATTTCTTTTTCTGGCAGTTCTTCCCTGGATTCTCCTGCATCCTAAAGTCACCACGATCAACCTTCCTAGGACAACATTACGGGCCCTTATAATTCTGCCTTCCCCTTCCCAGAATCCTGATGCCAGGGCTGCCACTGTGGCCAGGAGTCAGCTTTTCACCTGCCTAACCTGGAGAGAAAATTTAGAGCACAGTCCTTTGCTTTGGTTCGGCTTTTCTTCTGCAGCACTTCATTTGATCTTGGTTTGTATGACATTTGTTTAGGGACCACTGCGAATGAGAATTTTTTTAAATATTTATTTATTTGGTTTTATTTTTTGAGACAGGTTCACACTCTGCAGTTCTTGTGGACTATGAACTGAGTACGTAGCTCAGGCTGTCCCTAGATTCTCAGCTGTCCTTTTGCCTCAGCCTCCTGCATGCAGGCATTAGAGATGTGCTGCCATAGCCAGCTACAAATTAGAATGTGAGAAGTTAGAAGTCCAGTGAGGAAATACAATAAGGTAATTGAGAGACAGAAATGGAAAAAGAAAGGAGAGCATAGGAAGCTCAGAAAGATCCCTGAACAAATGTCATTCAAACAGATCAAATGAGTTGCAGAACAAAAGGCAAACCAAGGCAAAGGACTGAACTCTAAGTTAGGCAGGTGGGAAGCTGACTGCCTTACCAGGTAGCTTCTACCTCTAAGCCAGTCTTGCATGGCTGTAAGGCAGCAAACAGAATGAATGGCTCAATGACACAGCTGAAGACTCATCAGTCTTTGTGACTATAATGTCATCAGTTTGTTTGTTCAGTGTTTGCCAAACTGGTTTCAAGGTGATGGAAGGGAACAGAATGTCAGTCTTGTATCTTTCTTGGTGCTACCATAATAAGAAGCTTCCTCTGCGTTAATCTCCAATGAGATGGAAAAAGCAAAAGGGTTCTTTCAATAGACACAGAAATTAAGTTATTGCATGGCTGTCTGGGCATTGTACAGCACACTTTGCTCAGAGCTTTTCATACTCAGCTGGCTGGTCTCACAATAGAGTAGCAATAAGGCTAGACAGACAGGTGTTTGTAGGCCAGGTGAACCTTGATCTTGCTACTTCTTGTTGCCACATTTTACTTCCTCTTCCAGCTCTGATCACTGTTCCAAGATACTGAGGTTTTTTTTGTTTTTGTTTTTGGTTTTTTTTTTTTTTTTTTTTTTTTTTTTTTTTTTTTTTTTTTTTTTTTTTTTTTTTTTTTTTTTTTTTTTTTTTTTTTTTTTTTTTTTTTTTTTTTTTTTTTTTTTTTTTTTTTTTTTTTTTTTTTTTTTTTTTTTTTTTTTTTTTTTTTTTTTTTTTTTTTTTTTTTTTTTTTTTTTTTTTTTTTTTT
>PVJA010014445.1:0-26914 GCA_004027025.1 Myocastor coypus | reverse complement strand
ACGTATGTGTGTGTGACTGGGGTTCAAAATCATGACCTTGCACTTTCCAGGCAGATACTTGTGCCACAGAGCTATCTCCCCAGCCCCGATACTGAGTATTTTAAGATGAGTTAGAATTTGGGTGGAGATTTTGGTCAGATTTCTTACCCAGGCTCCCACCAACTTGGTGATCTTTTCTGGTTAATTTGTCATTTAGAAGTTTTAGTGTAAAAGGTGAGGGATATTCTGAAATGGAGGAAGAAATGCTGACATAATAATATAGAAAAGGAAGGAAATCAGAGACTCAAAATTCTTACATGCAAGAATAATGTAAAACTGTATTGATGAAGCAGATGTCAAACAATGAAAACATATTCTTTGTTCCTGGAAGAATCAATATTGTAAAAACAGCCATAGTCCCAAAATTGTTATGCAGTTTCAATGCAATACCAATTAAAATACCATCAGTATTCTTCACAGATCTAGAAAAACTATTCCTAAATTTCATCAGGAACCAGAAGAGACCTAGAATAGCAAAAGCAATCCTGAGTAACAAAGGAAAAGCAGGAGACATCACAACCCCTGACTTGAAATTATACTAGAAAGCTACTGTGATAAAATCAGCATGGACTGGTAAAAGACAAAACAGACCTGAGGACCAGTGAAACAGATTAGAAGGTACAAACACACTATAAGCACACTCAGCCACATTATCTTCGACAAAGGGGCCAAACATGTTCATTGGAAGAAAAATAGCCTCTTTAATAAATGGTGCTGGAAATACTGGCTTTCAACAGGCCAAACACTTAAAATAGATCCATTTCTATCACTATGCACAAAATTACAATAAAAATGGGTCAAAGATTTAAATGTCAAAAATGAAACATGACATCTTCTGGAAGAGGAAGTGTATAGAAACCTGAAGGCCTTAGGGATAGGTAAGGAGTTCATGAACCAAAATCCAACTGCATGAGAAATACATCAAAGAACCAACAATTGAATCTCATCTTTTTAAAAAAGTTTCGGTGTGTCAGAAGAAACCAGTGTAGTACAAAGAAAACTCACAAACTGGGAAAAAATTATAGTGGACTGTGCTTCAGATGAAGGACTTCTGGAATTAGAAAGTAAGAAATACAATTGTATGCTATGTTGTGTTAGGTATACTCACTTCCCAGGGCTTCTCTAACAAAATGACCAAAATTTTGTGGCGTACTTGTCAAATTGATTGCCTCAGAGTTCTAAAGACTGCAAGCCTGAAATGAAGATGTCTTTCCTGATGGTTCTAGGCAAGACTTTCCTGACTACCCACGTTTGGTATTTCCCAGCAATCTTTGGCGACTTTTGATTTGGAAATGCACCACGCAGACCGCATGGCCCATTGCTTCCCAATGAACCTTCAGTTTTGTTTCCTTTGTGTATGTCTGTCTAGGGTCAGTGGTTTGTATTTATAAACACACCAATCATTAGGTACTCTAATGACCTAATTTTAACGTGCTCCTAAGGATGCCATTTTCAAGTGAGAACACATTCTAAGATAATTGGGTTAGAATTCCAACGTCTTTTATAATACAAATAACTTTAAACCTATTGGTTCTACTGTAAGTAGTTAGTATTTTCAGCTTTTTAACCATTTCCCAAGCAGAGGGGAAAACAGGCTATGGTTGTCACATTCAACAAATGAAAAAATTAGAATTCTCAATGAAGTTGAAATTTCAGACAATAAATTTAGTGTATGTCCAAAACAAAGCATGAGACGCAATTTAAAAATTAGTTTCCTGGAATGCAAAATCTTCTGTGTGATCTGTGTTTTATGTAAAACAGGTCCTCATCATCCTTTCTTTTCTAGCTGCTCTTCTTTTTTGTTATTAATTTTATTTTTTATTAATTTTGATGAAAAGAAATAGCAATGATACAGTTTCACAACAGGTTAGTAGGTCAGTTACAATAATCAATACATTGCACATTGTTGTCTTTGTGGTATTTGTTCAGAGTACCAGATGCAGACTTGATATCTTATATAAACACTATTAGTACAAATCTTTCTTCTCATTGAGTCAAGAGAAAGTGGTTGTGTGTATAGTCCAATAGTCCATAATAGTAGTGGGTTATCAGCACAACTGGCAGTGTTGGAAGCTGTTGACTTGAGCTTTTTACAGCTCGACATACTAACATGGCTTCACTTTTTATATCTCATTGTTATACTTTTCTGCTGGTTGGTAAATCCTGAGGGGATTTGACTGAACTTGTTAGATACAAAAGTTACATTTTTTGTTATATAGGTCTGGCTGCTCTTAATTGGCATTCTGCCTTACTGCAAGAGGACCCTGTGCTAAGAAATCTGAGCCTTGGACTATATTAACCATTGTACTATGTGTCTTGCTTTGAACAGAGGCCCTTTCTATCACCAAGACTCAGTTTCCTCAACAGCTAAAAGAATAGTAAGGCTGAGTATAGTGACATACATTCGCAATCCCAGGTCAGAGGCTACAGCGGAAGGATCCTGAGTTTAAGCCCATCTTGGGCAATTTAGCGACATCTTGTCACAAAATAAGATTTTTCAAAATAGGCTAGTGGTATAGCTCAGTGATAGAGTGATTGTCAAGCACAGTGAGGCCCTGGATAAAAACCCAAGTGTGGCAAAATAAATAAATAAATATATATATATATATATAAAAGGTATATGTGCATGTGTGTACCTATGTGTGTGTGTGTGGTGTGTCATCTATTTGTTTACATTATTGTGATACTCAAACACGACACAGGAAATGAAAACAATTCTGAAATAGTCATGTTATCACAACAATGTTTTTGTTTGTGTAACTTCTGATGGTTTCTGCTTTATTCTCTGTTGTGAATTCCATCACTGCAGATCAGCAGGCGGTGTGTGGGCACCTCCCTCCATTCCCTAAAAGAGAATGAATGGTCTGCTTCTAGAACCATTGTCAATGATTTATGCTTCACAATACCCAAATGAAGAATGAAAATCCGAGATATTGGATAGGTAAGTGGCTCCCTGAGTTGAAGACCAGAACTCTTTGCTTTTAGACCTCTACTGCAAAATATAAAAATACTTTCCATCAACACCATAATATATGCCTCCTTCTGAAAATGAATTGGTGTTTGAGGTACCAGTAGGCAAAAAGAAATCACTCTTCAAATTCATAGAAAATTTTCACCACAAGGAGAAAAAAAAGAGAATTAAAAAGAACCATGAAATTCTGAGCATCAAGATCGCAGTCTTTCATTAGCACATAGCAACCAATTCTCAGATAAAAACTGGAATAATTACCCATAATTGCTAAGTAAATGCTCAGTGTCCTTGCTATTAAAATGAAAACTTGTCATTTCTATTTTGACTCTAAGGGCCCATAATTAAGTAAACTTAACAACTGCTCTAAATCTACACACCTAAGGGGAAAAATTACAGATTTATTCAATAAGAAGATGGTGGTTTGTACTTTAAATTGTCTCTAAAGGATCTCTTACCAAAAGGCGAAAGATTTTCCTGCATTTATTTAAAGCAAAAATGTCTTATTAGAGTTTACAAAAAGTACCACAATGTAATAGTACTTTCAATACATTGTTATGGTTTGTGTAGCGTTTCAGGATATGTACATAAGAGTATCTACTGGAGCTGGGGAGATAGCTCAGTGGCACAAGTGCCTGCCTGGAAAATGTGAAGTCCTGAGTTCAATCCCTGGTCCCAGAAAATAAATAGACAATAAACAATAAGTGTACCTATTATGAGTGTATCACTGTAGTGCTGATGTTCCAGTTGGACATTCAAGCAGGTTACTTTCAAGTGTTACATCAAGGCACTTAATATTTTGTTTTGATGAAATGCTCATTTATCTCCAACCTTCTGTGAAGCTGTTGTACTCTATGGGCAATGTGCACAGTTTGTACTTCTACCTGTAGGTCATACAAAGAATGAAGACCATGATATTGCCAAGGACAGCAGTATCCAAATATTTATATTGCCTAGAAAAGCTAACTGTCCTTAACTGGAACTTTGGATTTTAATTAAAAGTATCCTTTATAACCTTCTTATGTTTAATTTAGAACGTAGCCTCAAGGCACTGGGGTTTTTTAATAGTGACTCTATGATAACCAGCAACTGCTTTTGTTTCCCAGTGTTCACGCCAAAGAAAAGAAGTACAGCTGCCAAGATGGAAAGTGAGTCTGTGGGGAAAAACAGGCTTGTACAGCTCTGTTCTCCCAGTGTGGCCCAGAGCTCCCAGCCGAGGGAAGGCTGGAGGATGAGGCTACATCTGCCAAGAGGATTCTGTGAGAAAACACATCCACTCATGCACGCCAAAATTTCCATCATATGAGAACTGCAATTGCCCTCCACGATCTCCAAGTTCTTAAACATCGACCAGTGAATGAGCCTATGAAAGTAATCTGAGTGTGATAGCCTTCATTTTGGTACTATTTAGAGATATTTCATTCTTAGAATGTCTTCATTACTTGTTTGTTTTAGGTTTGCAGGTTTTGAGAGAGATAGCTCTGTACTGGAAGTATAACAGGGCTACACTTTAGGGCTAAGCAGTGAATAGTTGCCAATGAAGGATTGATTTCATTATATCCTTAGAAATAAATCATTATTTGCAACTTTCACCTTGTCATATTCCTCATTATCCACTGTCTCTTATTTTTGTAACAAATAAATGAACATTACCAAACATTTCACATCATTTCTTTAATCCATTGTGTCAAGTTTAGAATTGGGGAACATTAGTCTCAAAGAGATAGGGCAACATTGCCAGAATCACACAGTAGTGTTGAAAACATGTCTTCCAGCTAGATATTTGACACACATGCCAGTTGTAACTTCACATGGAAGTTGCCTCCTTATTCCCCCCACTGTGAATGTGGAAGTGGTTCACACAACTGTTTGGGAATGAAAAATCACTGCAAAATCTTGATAGCAACTGGCCAATTCTTGTTTCTTTTTGAAATTCAGACCGCTGTACCCCCCATAACCATCAGGTACAATACTTCTTCACTGATAACTATGTATTATAACTTACTCCAGGGTAAGGATTATGTAAAGTACTTGGATCTATTGGTAGTTGGCCATAACAGAAGGCAGGCATAACTTCTAGCCTTATAGACTGCAGACTGTGAAGGAAGATAGATATGAGTATTTCCAACACTATATGATGCCACTGATGTTATAAAGAAAGCCTGAGATACTGCTGAGAGGTCTTTGAAAGGCCCCGTATTCCCATCAACTCAAGTAACACTTATGGGGCATTTGTTGAATGCCAGGCTTGGTGTCATTGGAATGTGTCATTTTGTTTGAATACTTGCCTGGGCTTATGCAGTACTGGGTAGAAAAAATGAAACAGTGAGACAAGTTAACCCACCTATGAATTTCAAAGAACACTAAAGCCCAATTCAACCAAGCTCTGTGGTTTAAGTCTATTTTCATCCACATTGATTAGAACTATCTAATAGTAAAAGGTTAAAACATTTTTGTGATCAAGTTAACACAATTTTGTCCAGTGGGGTAGAAAGTAGTAATTCATGATTGACTTGAAATAAAATTTATTTCAACTTCTAAGCAAACTTTTTACAAAAGTGAAATAAATTCCACATGAAACATGACAAAATATGCCCAGGACACAAATTTATCTGAATATCCCAACTGACCCAGTAGCTGAATTTAAGGATTTGGCTGTTTACTCATTTCTGTTGTGCTCATTTCTGCTATGCTGATGCATAGATCTGCTCTTCTGTAAATAAAACAGGAGAGTGAAAAATCACTGTGACCACAGAGGCCTTAGGAGGTGGAAACGTCATGTTTTGTTACTTAAGAAAAACTTAACCTTCAAATATAATGAACCTTCTTCTTAGCATCCTGGTCTAGTACCAAAACTGTAAGAACACATTGAGTTACATGCTTTTTCATTTCTTTCAAACCTTTCTTGAGACTTATTCCTCACCATTAAAAATATTCACACTTTCTCATTGGACAAACTTCCTGCTTACATTGGTTATAAAGCTTTTTCATCAAATAAGGATATTCTTTCATTGGGTAGGCTGTGATTTTTCTTGTGGAAACAAATTCAGAATCTGAGACATTGTGAAAAAACCAGAGTTAAAGAAGGGTGGCAGAAGTGTTTAGCGACAAGAGGCACCATTTTTATTTTGTTCTCCTTTGTAGTTTAGAAAAGGAAATTGCATTGCTTTTGAAAATAAATGTGGTTAAATTGTAAACCATGCCCGTTCTATTCTGACCTGCAACTGAAACTCCTTTTGTAGTACTCAAAGTACACAGAGTCCTATCTAAAATGAGTCTCAAGCAATATACGTAGAACATTTTCCCCAGGTATATTAGCTCATCAGAAATGTTCAGGGGACGGCGAGATGGCTCGGTGGTCTAAAGTGCCTGCTTAGGCAAGCTTAGGCAACCGCAGGGACCACAGTTCGATCCTGGCAACACATACTGCGCCAGCCCCACCCCCAGGGCAAGAGGAGCTAGCATTAATAATAATAATAATAATAATAATAATAATAATAATAAAACAATAATTAGAAATGTTCATTGAAACTTCTTTTTGGTAAATCTTTATACTACTTCATGTCCTGAAAAAGTTGAAGTTTACTGGTAAATTTAATCTTTTTGGAAGAAACACATAAAGGGATAGACGAAAAATAAAGCAGAAGTTTAATCAAAACATTAGAAGTTTAGTTCCAGTTCCAAAAATCTGAGTGAGTTTAGGCTTATATTTCCTCCTCTCTGGCCATTTATCAGTGCATGTAACATGTGCACATTGGGATAGACCTCCTCTGGGTCTGTGCCAACTCTGTTGTGATGTACTTTCTGAGATACCCTACCATAATGGATCTAAATCTTATTCTGATACATCAGAAGTTTTATTATTGGTTCATTTGTTAATAAAATGATTTCGAATTCATATTAGGTTAGGTTAAACTGTGAAGGCATGAACTTAGGTCAGGGTCATGGGGACATTACTCAACCTAGAAGGTGTGTGAGTGTGTGAGTGTTTCCAAGAAGGGACAGATAAGCCTATCTGGTCAGCTCAGTCATTACATTGTAACTTTAGAGGACAGACACAAACCCAGGTTAGATCACTGTACTCTCACAGTCAGCCACATCACAGGTTTTTTTGTTTGTTTGTTTTTTTTTTTTTTTTTTTTTTTTTTTTTTTTTTTTTTTTTTTTTTTTTTTTTTTTTTTTTTTTTTTTTTTTTTTTTTTTTTTTTTTTTTTGGTTTAGATTAGTTGAAAGTCTGTCAGCTCAAGCCAAATTGCCCAATAGCACTTCCTTGGAGAAAACAGCCGGAAAGTCATCCAGAAGTACTACAGTGTCCTTGAAGAAAACTCTCATGGGCAACATTTGAAGGTCTGAGAGAAATGCCTTAGTTTCTGTTGTCTTTGGCAATTGCTACAGTGCTTCTGTAGGGTGACACCTTGCATGGGGGCTCTGGTAAGAAAACCTTTCTTCTAGATCAGCTCTGAGGATTCCCAAGTTAAATAAATATTAATCTCAAGTAAGCTTTTTTCTACAGGTGGGAGTAAATAAATAAATAAGCACTTTTTTTTGGCCATCTCAGCTCAGACTGAAGGAAGGGCTGGCACAGCATGTGGTGTTACAGATGGAACTGTGATCTTCTGTGCCTGCCTAAGCCTACCTAAGCAGGCTCTTCAAACTGCTGAGCTATCTTGCAGGGCTGCAAAATTTGTTTTAATCATCACAGTGGGCAGAGACTAAATTAACATATCCCAGCCCTGTAGCAAACAGAACCCAAACAAACATCCTCAATTATTTCTGAATTCTCTCATGCACAAGTGTTCCCTCTCACCTACTAGGCATGTGGTGGAGTTGTTCTATCCATTAGTTTCCTGTTCTCATTATTTTTGACATGAAAGTGCTCTCAGAAAATGGAAAATTGTCTCTCACCATGGTTTGGTGATTAAGATTCTAAACATCAATAAATATGACCAGTACCATCCCCAAGCTTTCTAGAAATGGCCGAAGAGAACACATTTGGTTGAGGCAATCTCAGCTCCTCCTGTCAGACTGTACCCCTCCATTCCTGGCCTCCTTTCTACTGTAACTATTTTGAAGATTCACTATTTTGATCTGGAGTTATAGAAATTTCAACATGAAACTGATTCATTAGTAGTTAAGAAAGTAGAATCATAATTTTTAGTAATGGAGATTTAGTGGGGGCAAAAAGAAAGTGGCTGGGCAGTATGCCCTCCTTCAAAACACAGTTCAGTGAGCTAGCTGAATTTGCTCCCTCTCACATTTCCAAAGAAGAGACTTCCAGCTTCTTTGCCTTAGTTCCTTACTAGGTCAACTGATGATAGAATCGTATCTTTTACTCGAAAACTCACAAGGCACTAGATTTAGGATATTGTTGGAAGCCCAATAGCTGCCACTAATGTGTTTAAGGTAGTTTGTTAAGAAAGCATCTGAAAGCTAAAGAAAGTAGTAAGCTCCTGTGTGTATTCTCAGCAAACCTAGGTTAACATGGAAAGAAGGAGGGTGCTATACACTGCAGAGGAGGCCCACACTTGAGCTGACATCATAGAATCAATCTCAAACAGAACTTTTGTTTGTTTGTTTATTCATTTTTATGGCCGGCTCAGCCTGCCCTGAGGGCAGGGCTGGCGCAGCATGTGGTGCCAGGGATTGAACCGTGGTCCCTGCAGCCACCCAAGCTTTCCTAAGCAGGTGCTTTAGACCACTGAGCCATCCTGCTGGGCCCATCAATCTCAAACAGCATGTGGACTCTTTCTGAAATATCTGCCCTTGAAGATGAGAAGGTGGGGTTTTTCTGAGGATTCAGTATACCAGACAATATGGAATAAAGAAGTTCAGGGAATGCATTTCTATGCACTAGTGAAAGGTGAAAAGTGTAAGACAAACCAACCTGTAGTGGTCCTCATCTCTGCATTTGTGTTTTTGTTTGTTTCTTTTATATCTAACTGATTGTTTCAGATTTATGTCCACCTCATTTTCCAGCATTGTAACTGATGAGAATGGTACTGAATCACATCTTCCAGTTCTGTACAATTTATAGAAAGAGTTCTAAGGGCTACTCAGTAAATAAACTCACTCATCCCAAAAGTTATTTACCTCCTCACATCAGTCCTCAAGAGAACTATAAAGGAAGCATCACCCAAGTCAAGTGTTTGCTACTAGCTAACATAACCCACATCCATCAAAGTGTCTAAACTTCCTTTACACATATTTTTTCTTAGATTATTTTGTTATCTTTTTCAATAATAATAACAACAAAAAGATGTTCTGTCTTTACAAGAGTAAGTATGAACACTCCTGGTATGTATTTCTTATATATTAATACGTAGATGAAAACAGTGCTTACAATGGTGTTGCAGAGTCCAAATGGCACTGAGGATAATTTGATGTTATGCATTTTATTAGGCCTAACTTGTACATAAGATGAAGGTGATTATGGGTAAAAGTGATTTAAAAAGTGATTTAATGCAATTGAAAGAATTGTACTATACTGTGGATACTTGCTGGTTTTACCACGTAACATTCTACTTATGATTCTTAAGGTGAAAACATGCTTAAACCCATTTAAAGTCTTCACATATAATTTTAATAGAAAAAGTCTACAATCTACCTAACATCAACATACTACTATATAACACCAGTATGCGTCGGTATAATTACTTCTTAGAATGTAATTCTTCTGAGATAGAGAACAGAATAACAACACATATATCTATTGTTATGAATGTAGGAAGATGTTTCATTCCATAAATATGTTCACTGAGAATAAGAAAAAAAGTTTATCTTTAAGTTTTTAATGTCAGAGTTCCACTGACAAATATTCTGCCCCACCCATCTACATATTAAAATCAGCTTTCTCAGGATCTCCTGCTCTATGGTAGCAAGCTTCCTATGTGGTCCTGATATTTCTTATGTCCTGAAATTCCTTCTCTATAAGATTTCCTCTGACATCTTACTAGCACCAGTCTAGGTGATCAATGTAATATGAAATAATGTGAAAGTATGCTACTTCTGAAAAGAAATCATAGAAGACCAAGTGATTTCACCCTCATGCTCTTTATCTTGGATTGCACACTGTGGAGAAGCTATCATATTGGGAAGACACTCAGAGTTTCTCACAGAAATGCCTCTTCGTGACTAGTTAGTGAAAGTAAGAATCAGGAAATAAGGAGTCCTGCCAATGACCACATGGGTAAGCTTGGAAATAGACAGATTAGCCCAGCTTAGTCTTGGGTGACCACAGTCTTGTCTAATAGCTCAGTCTTAACCTCATGCAAGACCTTGATTCATGATTGTCCAGTTGAGTTGCTTCCAAAGACTGACTCTTACAAACCAAAAGGTAACAATAGATATTGCTTTGGGCAATCAAATTTTAGAGAAAGTTTAATGCAGAAATTTATAAATTAATAGACATTTCCTGGTATCAAGTGACTTAAAATGGATATTTTATCATTTATTTCTCTAAGCCAATATACTCTGAAGTTAATTGTTGTATCTCCTTAAATTATAAATCTAGAAATTTCTTTTTTTAAAAAAACATATTTTATTTATTTATTTGGTATAGCGTCTTGCTATGTAACTTAGACTCATAGTGATCCTCCTGTCTCAGCCTCCCCAGTGCCAGGCATGCACCACCACACCCAGTTTTGGTGACCAACATGTCACTCCCAAGGCTCCTGGGATAACACAATATACAGTCCTAGATCAAACCTGGGTCCTTGCACTTGTCAAACAGGCACTTAGACCACTGAACAATCTCTCCAACCCCTAGAAAGTGTTTAATCAACTCAATAACATATATGATCTATTTCAGGGATATATGATAAAAAAGACTTTATAATCCCACTGGCTATAGAGATAGATTCACAGGCTCTTCTTTGAAACTTCGGTCACATCTGTGAACACACACAACTGTAATTCACTGATCTGTTGACACATATTTTATCAAGATGTTTAGTTGAGATTACAATCAAAGTGAAAGATTTGAGATGTATCAGTTTGAAATGAAATCATTTCAAGAAATTTCTCAATGCTTTAACTATTTTATGTAGAAAGACCTCTGCATCACTGCTCTACAGTTTGTTAGCTCCTAAAAATAGTGTTAGAGCCATTTTCAGAACAAGTTTTCTCTTTAAGAGGCAAACAATGAGTATGATTCAGTCATTGTTCTGTCACTCTGGTAAATCCTTAACAGCTAAATAAACTGACACTTAGAAAACATTATGGTTTAAAAATCTGCTCCTATGTTTTGCAATATTCTATGAACATGTGGGCAATGGCAGCTTTAACTGACTGGAGATATCCCACATGGGAAGCTTAGCCCTGGGGCCTCTAATTTTAACCCCCCAAGGTGTATGTTAGCCCAAAAATCTCCAAAGCCAAGTTAAATTTGTACTTCTATGTTCAAAGCGACTTTTAACCAGTGTTCAGTGATTTGAGAAACTACTCAAGGAAATATTTTTTGATGATTTTACACTGCTTACTGAAAAGAAAATTGAGTACATTTTAATCATCATTTCTAAGCTTCCTGTAGTTTTGTGAAATAATTCTTTAATGAAAAGAAATGGCAGTCGGGTGCTTTTGGGTTAGCTGCATGGTTTAAGTGCCTGAGCGGGCAATGCTAGTCAGGCCCATGGGACAGCGATTCAATCCCCAGACCCTTAAGGCAACCTGAGGTATCCAAAGGAAAAAGAGAAAAAGAAAGAAAGAATGTAAATGGCAATGTTGTCCTAAGAAGATAGGGCAAAAGAAAATATCACCATGCTTCTTTCACTTGTTAGATAAAATTTATTGGCTTAAATAAGCCATTCCACAATGCATAAATACTTCAAAATAGCAAATACTGTAACACAAACACAGTTTTATTTGTCAATTTTTTCAAGTTATAAAAAAAGCCAGTAACCATAAGTTATGCAATTTGTGCCTCCCATTTATTTATTCACATTTTATTTTCTTGCCAAATGAGCCAGTCGACCATGGAGTAAGGCAATAAATCTGAGCCATCAGTACTTAAAACAAGAAGAGACATAGCCAGTGTGTGCTAATGACCTCCATATTCACTGTCAGAACATACTCTGGCCAAAGAAAGAAGAGAAAGAACTGCTTGTTCCTTTATTGATTTCTAAATAGTGTGGTTCAAGGAAATGGATAACATAAGGTGCTTTTTTTTGGGGGGGGGAGGGTGTTCATTTTCTGTTTTTTTTCCTGATGTGTTTGGTACAGAGTCTCACTATGCGGATCAGACTCATAGTGATTCTCTTGCTTTCAGCCTCTCCAGAGCTAAGATTACAGGCTTATGCCACCATGTCTAGTCTCGGTAGCCAGCTCAGTGTATCTGCAGGGTCAGGGCCAGTGCCACCTGTGGTGCCAGGGATCAAACTTTGGCCCCTGCACTTGCCTAAGCAGGTGCTTTGTCTGCTGAGCTATCTGGTCAGCCCTTACTGGGTACCATAAGATTTATCTGAAACAGCTTAAATTATTTAAAAATTAAATTATTTCTAAGTTTGATCTTAGGTAGTACTGTTCACAATGTTTTTCCTAAATTTTGATTCATTTCACAACTATTCTAATGAGCAAGGATCACCTTCAGTTTTTGACTTGATCCTTGAAGAGTTAACAGATTGTACAGTTTCATTAATCCCTACTCAAGAGTCAGTCTTCTAAGGTGTATGCATTAAAGATGAAGTTCTAACCAAGGGCCCCATTTTTAATGATGACACTCCAATTCTAAAATATGCTCAGATGTCTCATGGTCATAAAGTGAGATTTGTAACACTGTGTAATAAAATTGTCTGCAATTTTAACAGAAATGTTCTTTATCTAGTGTACTATTTACTGCACCATCCAGTACAGTTGCTACTAATCACAAGTGGTTTTTGAGCAGTTAAAATGTGTTGAATGAAGCTTAAAAAAAAACTGAGATTTTTAATTTTATTTGGATTGAAGTCATGTGTTGCATTATTTAGCAACAGGGTATGTTCTAAGAAATGCAACTACAAACAACTATATTGTAAAAACATTAGGAGCCATACGTACACAAATCTCACCTATTTGGGCTAGATACAGGCATCATTGTGTGTGTTGTGCATCGTTGATCAAAACAACATTCTTACATGGGACAAGACTTAATTTAAGCTTAACTACCCAAGTGGAGCTTCACAAATAAGTACATTCATCCTTGTGAAACAAAAGAGCTTCCAAACTGAAAATGTTGTCTGAGAAGGGACATTCAACAATCTCTTGTCTGAAGCCTGTAAATTGTAGGAAAGGTGCAGCGACCTATATCTAGGTAAGCAAGGACATCTATTTGACTAATTCTTAACAGGCATGGATCTGCCATGCCTTTCAAATATTTTTTTCTATAAGTGGAAGTTTCTCTTAGAGTTTGCAGAATCACAGAAATTCAGAAAAATGACAGAAAAGTTACTTCATATAAAATGGCAAATTTCTGATTTTCTGAAATATTTAACAGGAGTGCTACATTTTTCACATATTTACAAAAGAACATATTCATCTTTTCCTACTTCACAAGTGAAAATAGTGTCTAAGGGGAAAGCGTAGCATCTTGAAGCTGTTCTTCCTGCCCTGGATGCCAGGCATGACTGTGCTGTACCCCTTCCTAGCTTTCTCATGAGTAGGATCAGGCTTAGAGGGCCAGCAAGTCCCCTTCAACTGGTAAGAAATTCTGCCTGACAACAGCCTGAGCTGAAGCTTCAGCCAAGATGCGCAACTTCTTGACCAGCACTTAGCCCCTTTCTTCCGTGCTTGCTTGATTCTCAAACTCTTGCTGATTCCACTTACACCTGACACGTTATTCTTAATTGGATTCTTTGTCTACCAGTTCCTTCCTGTTTTAGGTGAAGTTCTTGGGTGCAACTCTTGCTCCACTTTAACATGAATTTCTATTCATTATAATTAGTTGTTTATATTTTCTGGACTTGCAAGTGTTAAATGTGAAATGCTGCCCAGAGAGATGAAATAATCACTCCAAAGTCACACTGCCAGCCAAGGACAGATGACTGTGTTTCTGGTCTTTTTCCATCCCAACATGCTTTCTGCCCTAGACCTTGGTAAAAGCCAGTGCTGAGAACCACGATCTGTGCTGGCAGCATGGAGGTCACTTCTCCGGATTGGCACCCTTCCGCTGCATCTTTCCACACCGTCCTTTGTTGAATAAAGACTCCACAGCTGCAAAAGCCAAAAGCTAAGACCCAGGATTTACCTTAAATCTTAAGGACATAGTGAAAGAATCAACATGGCATTACAGGTGCTTGATCTTAACAAAACCTTTATATCCATTTATAGTTTATTGAGTGTCATTTCTTGTATCTAGATAGCTACCCAAAGCCTCATGCACACACAGCTGGGGCTTTTCAGAGCTACCTGGCATCAGAGCTTGTGATACTGGAATGAAGGATATATGTTACTAAATTAGTCCACTGATTGATTTAGCATAGTTTTGGATATGAATAATGAGCAGGCTCACCCCTGGGTGCAGGTAGCACCTTGTACTGTGGATGGGATACACAAGACGAGGACGCTTCTTTCAGCAGCTTTGCTGTTTCTGCTTGCTGTTTTCCTGTCTTCTGCCTGCTTTCCCACGGACTGTTCCTCCTCTCCGGTGACTCTCTGCTGTGCCACCCTGGCTTAGAGCCAGCTATGCACTGAGACCCCTACAAATGGTGAGATCAAATAAATCTTTCTTTAATTTGTCAAGGTCAGATATTTTGTTTAAGCAACAAGGGCAATAACCAAAACATTAAATAGCAAAAATCTACATAGTTCTACAGAGACATGATGCCAAACATTTGTAACATAAAATATTTTCATAATCAAAGAATTTCAACTTCTGTTAATTTAATAACTTAATTAGGGAAATGAGATGGTTGCAGTTTTTAATTTTACCCAATAATAAGCAATATTATTGAGCTGAATCATCACAATCACAAGACCAATTAAATTGTTATATTTCAGATTTGACATTCCAAGGATAGCATCCCCTTAAGAATGGACCACATTAGACAATCTGTCTCTTGAAAAAAGGATATATTACTTAAAAATTCTATACCACTCCCTTTGTGAATATTTGAGCATTCCAAGTTGGAAGGTCCACATACTTTGAACTGTCCTACCAAGCCACATTCACATGAGAACTCATTCAAGGAGTGTTCCTCAAGTCTGTAAGGCTTTCTTTTTATGGCACTATGAAAGAACGCTGCGATATTCAGATTTGGATAATGGACACCCTAACCTTAGGAATACACTGACAGAGCTTACTCATTCATTAGAGATAGTTATGTAGTGTTGAGTAGAGGTTATAGCTGATTTTACTACTAAATAGTGTCTAAATAACAGAAGTGAAAAATATTAAAGAAGTTTGCACGGGATTGGTGGATAAAATTAAGAGAGTTTTTCAGCATATTAGCAGGAAACGGTTTTCTGATCTGTTTGTGCTGATCCTTTCTTAGTTCCCTAACTGGCTTACATACCAGGGAACAGAACAGTGTGATTGCAGTCTCTGCTTTTGAGATGGGAGTTAAGCAATATGAAGACGACGGTCATGTTGTGATGGGCTCCATTCAATCTGCAATCTGTTTCAGCGTAAATGCATACCGCAAAGACCCCTGATCCACAACTGCTTCTTTTGCTTCTGTCTTTCTCAGAGGCCCTAATTATTATAAGCTGAGATGATCAGTAGAGGGACAGAGTAGTATGCAAAGGCATCCATGCTCACCAAGAGAAGGAGGAAGAGAAAAAAAGGAGAGAAGGCAGTAGGAAAGGAAGGAAGTAGGGAGGGAAGGGATAAAGGAAAGATGTGGGGAAATAGGGAAGGGGGAAGGATGGAGAAAAGAGAGGAAAGGAAAGAAGAAAAGGAAGAAGGAAGAAAGGAAGGAAGGAAGAAAGGAAGGAAGAAGAGAAGACAGAGGGAAAAAAGGAAGGAAGGAAGGACTAAAGTACTATAAGAGTCCTTTGAGTATCATGCCAACTCATTAGATCTAGAAAGAAGAGCTGCTTTTAAGAGTCTATTTTGGCAAAACTGCCACAAGGCCATTGTTACCTCTGTTACTGCTGCAGAATCAATCCAGGCTAAAGTAGAAAAAAACCTAGCTGTGCCATGGCAACAGAAAACTGCTTCAAGAAGGGAGGAAAGAGCAGGTTTGGTTCCGGCTGGGTGAATGTGAGTGTCACACCCATGAGGGGCCCCTGGGGACATGACTCTGGCTCTAGCCCCAGAGTTCCCTTTCCTCTTAGGACACCTTCCATTAGGTAAGAGAGCATAATAAGCCATAATTAGACCAATAGCATACACAGGTCTCAGGGTGAGAGGGCAGGCGAGTGCTCTCGTGGTACTTACTCCAGGATGAACAGCCCTCGCTGCTGTGCTATGTAAAAATTCACCTCAGGTTGTCAGAGAGGGAACATCAGGCAGTGCTGCTCTGACAATGACAGGACAATTATTCAGGAATGTTCTACTGGAGTACTCTCCTTCCCTCCCTCTCTAGCTACAGAGCAATATTTCAATCTAGCTACAGAGCAATATTTTCTTTAACACAAAGATTTTGTGTATCTTCATTCAGCTATTCACTCACGAAGCTTGAGCCTCTTCTGTTTTCTATCCTGTTTCACTACCCACCTCCTCTCACCAAGTTCATAGTGGTCACAGTAATATATAAGCATCACTGAATGTACCAGAATAAAGGAATTGGATGGTACCATGTAAAAGAGTTTAATCCAGAGGGGCCACAGGAGGAAAGACAAAAGCAAAGAACAGAGATCTATAGATTTTCTTTTCACCTACTACATTGTCCCTTCATAGTAAATTAGATTTTTCTACATCAAATTAAAACTGAGTATTAATTTCAGTCTTCCTCTACCTCATCCATTCAAACTCCAGGAGCCATAAAGAACCACTGAAAACAATGTCTACTTATGTGATACGTCTTGATATGTCTTTAACATATGTACGAGGACACTGATAACCTATTATTACTTAAAGGACTTGTACACGTTGCATCAGCAACTTTACAGAATACACATGCATCAGAGAGAGCTCACCAGCTGTCCCTGGATAAACATTCTTCCCCTCTCCATCAGATGAGCAGAGATCTTAACTTTTTGCCAGGCACAAAGCTACTTAAAGTAGAGGCCTCTTAGCCAATCTTCCTATGTAATTAGAAGCATTCATATTACTGAATTTGAGCCAAAGGAATGTGAGCAGAAGTTATGGAAGCAAATTCCAAGGCTTTAAAAGACAGAGCTTGACTTTCCCACCTGATTTCCACTCTGATTTTGAAAATAATTCTAGTAATGAACTATGTGATACCTAGTAAAAAAAAGAAAAATCAATACCCTAGGGCTAATACAGAAAAAAGGATGTTTTCAGTAACCTCATGGAGTATGCCCACTATAGAACCCCTGAACCACCTAACTATGAATAATATACAGGAAAGAAATAAAATTAGAACTTTTAAAAGCCATGTTACTTTGGTTTAAATACGTTCATACTGCTGAACCTCAAAAACATAATTACATTTGACTCCTGCCTTATTGCAGACCATCCAAAGAACTTGGGGCTGTATGAAAATCAGTCGGAGATTGCTTCAGGGTACCAGAAATCTGACCCAAGCAGCCAAGGATCAAAAAGAGCTGAGCTTCTGAGACAAAGGAGATATTGGTCCCAAAAGGAGGAAATCAAAGGAGGTCAGTCAAATCTTACAAATGTACACGATCTATAAAGCCATGGGGAGAGTGCACCTGCATCTTCAGCTATGGGAGGAAGAGGCGTGTAGTCGCTGAGGCATACAGAGGTAAGGCCATGAGTAGGGGAATTTCAAAGTATGCGCAAAGACCATGCCTCCTAATATGAAATGTGGGAATATTTGCCAGCTAAAACATTCTGATGCTTTTTAGACCAAAGTAATCCTGCCTTATGGGCCTGGCTGCTTGATATTGTTCCCTAGCCTACAAAACAATAATAATAATAATAATAATAATAATAATAATAATAATAGTAATAATAATAATAATAATAATAACAATTCACCTCTATTTGAACAGGAAAATCATGTTCAGTGGATGGGTAAGTTGCCTCTTTGTAGTAAACTGGAAGTTTCATTGCATCAGGGAAATCTAGACAATTGGGATTTTTATGAAGTCATTAGGAGAGGAAAAACTTGAACTGAAACTTAAAGGAGACCACCTGCTATGGTAACCATAGGCAGCATGTGTCTACTAAGCACATGCATGTGGCTAGTCAAAATGAAAAATGGCACAAAATGTACTGTGGCACCCCCAGGGTGCACTGAGATAGCAACTGAGACTGGACATCGTGGTGTGCACCTGTAATCCCAGCTCTTGGAAGGGTGTAAACAGGTGGATCACTACAAGTTCAACACCCTGTAGACCCTTCCCTAAAAAAAAAAAAAAAAGAAAGAAAGAATTGTGACAGCTTAAAAGAAACAAGAGAGCAAATTAAAACTGTATTAAACAGTTAAAATTTTAGATAAAATAAAATGTTATTCAAATTAGCTTTCTTTTTTACTTTATTTTACTAGAAAAATATAAAATGACATATGTGGTTCACATTAAATTTTTATGGGACATCATTGGTCTAAACACATTTATCTGCAAGTCTGCTCCTTCAGGACAGTAACACGTGGCCTGTTTGACTCTAGGCACTCCCTGTTCTGGCTAGATGAATTCCTATCTTTCAAGTTAGTACAAACACCTCTCCATGACTGAGATTCTGTGTGCCCCTCCTGTGCGTGGAGATCATTGTAACCAGATCATTGTTCCTTTGAAATTGTCAAGAAGCTGCTCAAGCCATTAAAAAATTGAAAAAACTACTTGGACTGGAAAGAATGGAGGATGTTTTATTCTGGCTTTTTTCATTGACCTAAGTGAATGTTCATTGTGATCTGTTCCACACTTGTACATTTTATTAGCACAGAGAAAATGTACGCTTGTGCCTGATGCAATAGGAAAAGGATGATAGAGAAAAGTTAAGTGGTTGGTCTTTTTAAAGTAGGAAATTATCTTTCTCCTGCTGGTTCCATTGTGAATACACAAACTCGACATTCAAAAACTGATTTGAGTTTCCAAACGTGGTCATCTTCACTCTAGTAAGCAGCTGAACACTTAGGAGAGCAAAAAGAAGTTAAAAAAAAAAAAAATAGAAGTCCAAACCTGTAGCTTTACTAGATTGTATGTACATGACATGGCTAAATTTTATAAATTTGTGTGGATAACAAAAACCAGGAAAAATTGCTACTGAACTGTGCTATTGGCATGACATTTAAAGGGCTTTCTCTTCCCTTTGTGTCACATCTAAGCAGCCTTTGGCTTGGGAGGAAACCTCTGCCATCCAAGTCTCTAGTGGCTTCTCATTTCCCAGACAAATGCTCGGTATTCCCAAAGAAACACCCGTCCTTTTGGCTAGACAGTGTATTAGTCAATGAATTAATTATGTAATACAAGCTGCATGCAAGCCTTATTTTTATTTTTTCCGGGCTTCTTTAAAATTTCACACAAATCTTTTTCTTTTAACTTCTTCTGGGTTTTATAATTTTAGGAGGACAAAAAGAAAAACAGTTTGGGTTAAATTAAAACCACGAGGTCTAATGGGGAGAGTAGAAATAAGGAAGCCAGATGCTGGAGCAGACCCATTATGCCTACACCAACTACCACATAAAAATAAAAGTTCTGGGCAAGAGGAAAGTCGATCAGGACGTCTTGTCGTACAGTTCCAGCCACTGCGTTCTCTCATTTCCTCTGGTGCTGGGCGGCGAGCTTTGGGATGCTTCAGTGATTCTGCTCGCTCTTCTTGCTTCCTCTGGCCAGACGTGCTCCCCTGCCCGACTGACTTCCCAGTTTCCCATTCATCAGGAGAAGGAGCTCACTAGTGCCGCTGGTGTCAAGCGGACCGGGTTTTCCACCCTGTTTAGTTCATAGATCCCTTTCATTTTCCACATTATCCTATGAACCACGTTGGTAACATTGTAACATTTTATTGTCTCTGTAATGAAGGTTATTAAACACAATGGAATGAAAATATCCCACACTTAAATAATAAATTAGCAATTGATCTTTCTATCATATATAAAACATTAAAATAACATTTTCATAGAGACTCGTGCAATTTTATGTGATTAGCCAGTGCAGAAAAATTCATAATTTATTTTTATTTTTTTATATTATGGCCAGTTCAGCCTGCCCCTGGGGTGGGGTTGCTACAGCCTGTAGTGCCGAGGTTCAAACCACAGTCCCTGTGGTTGCCTAAGCTTTCCTAAGCAGGTGCTTTAGGCCACTGAGCCATCTCACCAGCCCCAAAATTCATAATTTATTGACAAATTCACTTCTAAGGCTTTTCATATCTTTGATTTTAATACCTAATATAAATTTGAGTTTATTGGTTTGATTGTACTGAGATTAAGAAAAATGCTACCATAGCTTTAAATTATTTTGTTTTGTTTTACAAGAAAACAAGTGACTGATTTTTATGTCTATGATTTGATTTAAAATACTAGATCAAGGGGCTCAGCGGGATGGCTCAGTGGTCTAAAGCGCCTGCTTGGGAAAGCTTGGGTGGCTTCAGGGACCGCGGTTCGATCCCCGGCACCACATGCTGCGCCAGCCCTGCCCTCGGGGTGGGCTGAGCCGGCCATAAACATGAGTGAATAAACAAACAAAGGTTCTGAAACAAGAAAAATAAATAAATAAATAAATAAATAAATATACTAGATCAACCCGGGCGTGGTGTCGCATGCCTGTAATCCCAGCACTCAGGAGGCTGAGGCAGGAGGATCGGTTAGAGTTTGAGATGAGCTTGGGCTACAAATCTGAGCTCAAGGCCAGCCTGAACTGTACAGTGAGACCCTGTCTCAAAAAGATAAAAATAAATAAAATAAAATACTAGATCAGATAAAATACAAATTTTTAATCATTTCTATGCAAATTACCCATTAAAGACATTAAGTTTACTATTAACTCTTGAATGAAAATTTAAATCAGATTTATTTACCATATTTTCTCTTTAATAAAGGCTTTTAAAACATTAGGAAAGATTTTCTATAAATTCACTAAAATTATTTTAAAATGATGTTATAGATCGGTGATCATTCTTTATTACTGATTACTTTTTTTTTTTTTTTTCTTCTTGTACAGGTCTCACTACTGACTCAGCGATCCTCCTGCTTGTACCTCCCAAGTGCCAGGATTACAGGCATGCACCACCACGCCCAGACTCCATCGTCCTAATCAAGTGCTTAATCCATTGAGCTACACCACCGGCCCTTTACTGATTACTTTTTTAAATTTTTATTTGTTTATTTGTTTGATGCAGGGTCTTGCTACACAGTTTGGACTCATAGCATCCTCCTTTCTTTCTTTCTTTCTTTCTTTCTTTCTTTCTTTCTTTCTTTCTTTCTTTCCTTTTTAATGTTTAGTATAGGATCTACAGGTTCCACTACACAGATTAAACTCATAGTGATCCTCCTGTTTTCAGCCTCCCAAGTCCTGGCATTACAGGCATGTGCCACTATACCTAGTCTTAGTCACTTTCTCAGTGTGCCCTGGGAGTGGGGCCAGCATGGCAGGTTGGGGATCGAACCCTGGTCCCTGTGCTTGTCTAAGCAGGTGCTTTAGTCCACTGAGCTATCTGGTTGGCCCAGTTAGGAATCAGTTGATCCTCCTGTCTGAGACTCCCAGCTCTGGGATCACAGGCATACATCACCAGGCCCAGTTTGGGACTGGCACAGGGAACCTAGGGTTGCAAGGTTGGCACAAGTGGTACAAGGGATCAAACCTAGGTCCTTGCACCTGTCGGCCAGGTGCTTCAACTGCCAAGCTATCTCCTCAGCCCCTGTTCATTACATTTTATTTCAACTTAATAAGCTTCATTTTCCTGAGTTTCACTAACAGTGCATTATACTCATAAGTTAAATAATTTATTATGAACACAATAAATAATTTGAAAGTGTTAATTATAGATTTTTATTTTCAATAATGCAATAGATTGCCTTCTTGACTGAGCAAGTAAAATACTAAGGAATAATTAAAAACATTATTTTAAATGTATTCCTGAACTGTTATAGTTAAAGTTTAAGCAAGGCTTTTGCTGGAAAGTGGAGAAGGTGGAGAGAGCCTTGTCCTGGAAGTTTCTTCTGAACCAGGGAGACCCCAGGCTCTCATTGGGACTTGGCTGTGTCTGCACAGGATGCACAGCCTAGGACAGTCCTTCTCTGTAGAATCTAACAAGTGAGTTCCACAGGATCCTGGAATGTTGAAGAAGGACACCTCCAGTGTGAAGTGAAACAGAAAACAAACACTGATGTACAAAAGAGGACAACAAGAGAACACATTTACCTCAATCTGGGTATGAAGAGAAGAGGAAAGTTTCTGTCATAATTCATTTTTCTAAGATGGTCTTCATACATATGCTGTTTTTAATCTATGTTTAATGGTCCATAAGATTGATGTGGGTGATTCAAGTTAAGTTCTTTGGGTTTTAGTTATAGATTAAACAATGGTGTTTACTGCGTATCATAAAAACTTTCTCACATATTCCATCATTCCTTTAATTGTGCAGAATTATGTGGCTAATTCTGACCAACTGGCTCTGAATGTAAAAGCATGTCATGAGTTATTTCTGAACACAATAGCAAGGTCGATGAGGCGAGAATAAGGAAGTCATATGTTTCACATAAAAGAGCTAAAAAATTCTGGAAACTCAGTCATCTTGTGTGGAAATCACGTACCTCAAAGAGTTGCCTGAACTTACTACAGACTCTGCATGAACAAATAAACAATTTGTGTTGTGTCAAGGAGCTAAAATTTAGAACATGTCACCATAATGAGACACTCAAGTACATTTGCAGGGTGATTGACAGTCATTCATTTTTAATTCATTCAAAAAAATGAATTAAATAGAACTGGCAATAATAAAACCAACTGAAATTACATACCACTAATCTCAGAAAGATTTCAACTTGCAACATGCCACAGATGAAGATCTAGGAACATGGACAACTCAGCAACCAAAATTCATGAGCTACAAAAAAAAAGTCACAACGAATGAAATCCAAATGAAACACCTGCTGATATCATAAACTCCAACACACAACAGGAAGTTACAATGGATAGTAGAGGACTACTGCAATGTTATTTCATGTTGTGTGTTGGAGTGATGGTGATATCTTCCAAATTTATTTCCTTGACACAACACAGATTGGTTATTTGTTCATGCAGAGTCTGTAGTACGTTCAGGCAACTCTTTGAGGCATGTGATTTCCATACAAGATGACCGAGTTTCCAGAATTTTTTGTGGAACGTATGACTTCCTTAGTCTTCCCTCATCAGCTCTGACATCGTTCTGATATCTTTAACTACAGAGTAATGAACCCTGAGTAGCTATGTTTTTGTTTTCATGTATATCAATACCAATGATGAAGTTTAATGTATAAAAATCAGCTACAATAGTAAATTAACAGTAATTACTAGTAATGAAGTAGAACTGTTTTTGCTGGCTCAGCCCACTCTAGGAGCAGCAGTAGCATGGCATGTGGTCCTGGGAATAAAACTTCAGTACCCTACAGCTACCTAAGCTTGCCTAAGCAGGTGCTTCAGATCACTGCACTATCTTGCTGGCTCAAAGAACGACAATTATAACAACTGCTTTATTAAAAGTTATTGTAAAGTCATCAGTTCTTCTGGAATTTTATTAAATATTTTTACCACAGTTTCTCTTGGGTATGTAAACACAGAAGAGGGTTAAATATGCTGTTAACTTCCTAAAACACAAAAGCTTAATTAGAAAATGTAACCAGGGAATAAACTCTGAAATCTATGAAGATTAAAAATGAATTAATTCAGGCATGGTGACACACACCTGTAATTCCATCACTTGGAAGGCTGACGTAGGAGGATCGATGTGAGCTCGAGACCAACCTGGGCTACAAAAGTGGGGTCAAGGCCAGCCTGAACTGTATAGTGAGACCCTGTCTCAAAAAGACAAAAAAAAAAAAAATAACTAAGTAGAACTGGCAATAATAAAACCAACTGAATTATATACTTAATGGATTCAACAAGTTATAAGTAGCAGAAAGAAACAAATATGATGACATAACTAAATAAAACATACAGAATGTAGTCAGAAAATATGAAAGGAGTTTAAGAGACCCATAAAATAAAGAAGATATAGTACATGTTTATCTAGAGTTTTAGAAAGAGTAGAATCTGCAAGAATATAGTATCAAATAATTATATACAAATGCTTAGAACCTTTGAGCCAAGTAATTCTACAGCAGGATAAGGCCATCCAGTGAAACTGCAGAATGCCACCAAGAAAGTTTTCTTTAAAGCAGCCAGAGATAGCAGTGAGCAACTTAGGGAGAAGGGAAGCAATAACAAAGCATTCTCATAAATATATCTGCTCCCTCAGTCACTTTTCTCTCCTTGCTAAAACAAAGTACCAGACATCCAAAGTTAAGGAAAGAAAGGTTTATTTAACTCACAATTTGTACACATTTCAGTCCACAATCGCCAACTCTAAACCAGTATAGCAGGGCAACAATCCAAAGTGGCAGAAGAGAGATAAAGTGGCAAGAGCAAAACCTGCCTAGGAACTGTAGCACCCCACTCCATCTCCGGGCCCTCCTCCTGCACAGGCTCAGAATGTTTGTTGAGTAAGGACCCTGGCCTCTGCTGAGTCACTTAACCAAACCTCTAAACTTCTCAAGTTGACACAATGAACAACATGCTAGACCTGCAAAGACATATCCTCTACATTCCACGATGTAGAACTGCTGAGTTACTTATACTTCTAGACTCCTCAAGTTGATGCAATGTTTCAACCATAATTATATATATATATATATATATATATATCCTTATATATTCATATCTAGATATAGATATAGACATAGATATAGATATAGATATAGATATAGATATAGATAGACATAGATATATTCTTGTCATGTGAGTTGCAATGAGAAACAGATGCCAGGCAAATTTAAACTTTAATGCTCCAAAGGAATGAGGAATAAATGGGTTTCACACAAGAAATGGAGGGCGTTCACTGGCAAGTGAAAGGAAACATGAAGAAGTACATTGGGCACAGGAAGATTTTGGAAGGTCTAAGACAGAGTCAGTGATGCACACAAAACAGAATAATCTGTAAATATATTGTCAAATATATGGCTGATACCGGGCAAATATAGATAGAACTCAAACGAATATACTAAAATACAATACATTGTAAATTTTAAAAAGCCAGAATTAAAATGGCAATCAGCAAAAGCTTACACATTATAAAGAGAGATAATTAAATTTGGCCTTTTTTAGCCAGGCGTGTTGGTGGATGCCTGTAATCTCAGCCCTTGGAAGGCTGAGGCAGGAGAATTGTTGTGAGTTCAAGATCAGCCTGGGCTACAAAAGTGAGTTCAAGGTCAGCTTGAACTGCAGAGCAAGACCCTGTCTCAAAAAAATTTTTTGACCTATGAGAAGGATAAAGGTAAATATCATTATATTAAATATACACAGTTATAAAACATAAATTTTAAATGAGCAAAGAACATGGAAAAAATGTTGAACAAAAATAAAGCAAGGAAGAAAGAGGGGAAAATAGCAAAATAATAAATAATACTAATGGCAGGGACCTTAGGAAGGTGGCAGAACTTAACACAAATATACAAGTATTCAGAAGAAATTATATGGATTCATTCTTCAGTGCACGTCCAACAGAAATGCTGCTGTACACAAAGTCATGCACTCAAGTATTCCAAGCTGAATAACACAAAGAAACAAATACAGTACCGGAAATTTCTCAGGCAGCCCATTCCACAGTGGAATGAAAAGTAAACTACAGTATAGAGATGCCATTTCACTCATAATGAGGTTATAGTGAAACATACCTACCTACATTGAACATGATTCACTAAGCCAAACTTCCCATCCATAGTAACACAGCACCCTGCAGCATTGTGTTTATTTGCCTTTGTTTTGCCTCTTGACCCTGTGGCTGCCTAGGAACAGTAGCTCAAGCTTTCTCCCAGCCCACAATGTATATCTAGCCTTGGAAAATACCAAAATTCAAAACAGCATAGTTTCTGCTGAATGCTATGGCTTCTCATGATCATAAAGTTGAAGACTCGTGAATTAAGTTTTTGTAAGTGAGGAGCTAGCTCTCTGTATTGTATAAAACAGAATACAGAAGCACTGAAAATGAACAGCTGATAACTATATGCAATAATATCAGAGAATCTCTGAACCATTATGTTGACTAAAAGGAGCAGAGCTCAGGAGGGAGCACAGTGCATAAGTCCACTTACATAAAACACTAGAGCAGATAAATTAGCCGTGAGGTTAGAGGTCAGCATTCTAGGAGGAAGAGGAAGAGGGGAGAAGAAGATGTGACAAGAAAAACAAGGGACATTGGAGAAACAGTAGGATTTTCTTCCTTTCCTGGTATTAACTACATAACTGAGTCCAGTTTTTAAAAATTTGTTAAGTGAGGCATTCATGGTTTATGAAAATTTCTCTGTATTTATAAAATCTAGGTATGTTATTTTAGAAATCCACTTCTCCCTCATACTTGAAGGAGAGTTTTGCCGGGTACAATAGTCTGGGCTGAAATTTGTTTTCATGGAGGACTTGAAGCACTCTGCTACATGCTCTTCTTGACTTCATGGTTTGTGAAGAGAAATCTGCTGTTATTCGGATGGGTTTTCCTTTAAATGTGATCTGTTTCTTTTCTCTAGCAGCTTTCAGTATATTATTCTTCAGCTGGATTTCTGGTATCTTGACTATTATATGTCTTGGCGTGTTTTTAGTTGGGTTGATGTTATTTGGGGTTCTGTAGGCTTCAGTTACCTGAATGTCTGATTGTTTTCTCAGATTTGGGAAGTTTTCTGCTATT
>PVJA010014444.1:2500-47312 GCA_004027025.1 Myocastor coypus | reverse complement strand
CTTAGTCCAAAGAGAAGTATATTCTTTTCCTTTTTTTTTTTTCCTAAGCAACATCAATAAGGAGGTGGGTCATGCCCACACACTGTACTCTGTAGAACGATTGTGAAGACAATATGCAATATGTCAACTTTCAAAGAAAAGAAAGGGGAAAAGAAAAAAAAAATAATGTTGATTTAGAAGGGTTAATGTTTAATTGCTTGATCAATCTTATATACCTATATGTATTAATCTAAACTGATCTGATGATGAAAATATGTAATATAACCCGTGTTAAATTTAAACAATAAAAAAAATATATATATAAAAATAAAAATAAAAAAAGAAAGGGTAAAAGAAAAAAAAAGTAATGTTTATTGAAAGTGTTAATGTTTGTTTAATCAATCTTATATACCTGTGTCCACTAATGTAAACTGATCTTATGATGAAAATATGTAATATAACCATTGTTAAATTTAAATAATAAAAGTATTAAATCATGAAAAAAAAAAAACCAAAAAACTACACTGATTTTGAATTACTTGTAGGCACAGTTGAAAGCTATCAAAATGAACCAGAAAATGAGGTTCATTCTACTCCTTAAATTAAAATCTGTATTAACATTTTTCAAAGTAGTAATGATAGCTATAGTCCTCCTGTATATGACAACATCATTAACTTGAGGCTGTTGTTCTTTTAAATGTTCAGAAACTGCTTCTAAATCCATGCTTCTATAACTGGATTATTTTAAGGACCTATGTCTACTAATCTGATGCAATGTCTGACTCCTATATCACAAAATTACTTAAATTTGACAACTGCACTTGAATTACAAACAGAAATATACTATTCAAAATTTTGGAAGTGTTATTTAGAACACAGTTTAAAACCTAGAATGCTTTTATAAATTATACCCAAACATTCTATGAAAGCAAAGTTGAAAATTTTTGAAAGCCATTTTTTACAAGTAATTCAAACTACCAAATCTGCATTTGCCTATTCTATTAGTGAAATAAATCTGTAAACTGATACTATTTACAGTCATCAAAATGCAGAAATAAAACTAATGGGCTCTTTCTCAAAATTTCATATATGTAGGTATTATATATGTATGTATGTTTTTGAGATAAGGTGTCACCATATGTTTTGGACTGCTCTTAAACTCCTTATGTACTCCAGACTGTCCTAATACTGTCCTCAAACAATAGTCATCCTGCTTCAGCTTCCAGCGTGCTGGGATCATAGGTATTATGAACAACCATGTCCAGTATCTTAAAATGCATTGCTAACAAAACATTCTCTGTCCGGGTGTGGCGGCTCACGCCTGTAATCCCAGCACTTGGCAGGGTGAGGCAGGAGGATTGGTGCGAGTTCAAGACCAGCCTGGGCTACAAAAGTGAGCGCAGGACCAGCCTCAACTGCATAGCGAGACCCTGTCTCAAAAAGACAAAACAAACAAACAAACAAACAAAAAAACAAACCAAAACAACAACAAAAAAACATTCTCGGCTTTAGTGCTTGGTCACACTTTGTATACAACCTTCTTTGTGCAAGGAACCTATCACCAAGCATATTTTCACCAAGCACATCTTGTGAAGACATAAAAGTATGATCTAAGTCACAACTTTGGCTAACAAGTTTCTCAAATTTCTACTAGCTACCATTGTGTTTGATTTTTTTGTTGGAATACCTAACATTTCTCTCTTCTTTAGGTACTCTTAGAGGGTTCACTTCTTTAAAATTAAGCCTGGATAGATTAAAATGTGTTAAGCATCACTATAAAATTGCCCAAAACACAAAATAACCATAACAAAATACCAGGTATCAAACTCAGGACCTTGTGTTTTCTGCATCCTCAACCCTTATAAATTTTTTTAGAAGAGTGACTTAAATACAAAATGCATTTGGAAGAGTTAAAAAAAAAATTAAGGTTTATTGAAAGTGTTAATGTTTAACTATTTGACCAATCTTATATACTTATATCTATTAATCTAAACAGATTTGATGATGAAAGCATATAATACAACCATTGTTAAATTTTTGCTCTTGTTTTGAAATTCTGTACAATGTACTCTTGCTTGTTACTCTTTTATCTTTGTTTCTATTTTTACTCTTTAAAATAAAATTTTAAATATCAATGCAAAAAAAAAGTTTGAAATCCCAAGACTAATCTAAAGTTTCAATTCTTAAAAAGTTTAAAAAAAAAAAAAAAAAAAAAAAAAACCCAGTTGTGCTAATAATAGCATTCAAGCAGAGTAGTCTTAAAGAAACAGGAATTAGCCAGGGATGGTATCAGATACATGCAATCCCAGCATTTTAGGAAGCTGAGATAAAGGACTGCAGGATTGAGTCCAGCCTAAGCAACTTGGCAAGACCTTATATCAAAATAAAAATTAACAGTGGGGGCAGGGCTGGGATGTAGTTCAATGTGAAGGCCATGGGTTTAATTGCAGTAGTATATAAAGATTAGAGTAAACTTGTTTTTTCATATGAATCCTATTGATTTTAATTATTGTTTTTCTAGCAAAAGGTAGATGTGAAGCCTTAGATACTTGCTGATAGTTTTCAGATAGTTTTCGTGCTGAGTGTCTTTTTCAGTCTATATAAAGGAAATGTGCTATGATGGAATATAGGCCCAAAAAGCCAGAACTTGGGACTTAGTTTCTGCTCCATTTCTGATCAGTACTCCTAAACAGGACTTCTGATGAACAGAACACCAGGACTCATTTTACTGAATTTACAGAAGAACTATTTACTTAATTTTTTTTGGTCTTTTGGAGACAGGATCTCCCTGTTCAATTCAGACTGGCCTTGAGCTCACTTTTGTAGTCTCAGCCTCCCACGTGCTGGAATTATAGGTGTGTGCCACCAAGCCTATATATATATATATATATATATATATATATATATATATATATATATATATATTTTATTTATTTTTTTTTTTATTTTTTTATTTTTTTTTTTTTTTGAGACAGGGTCTCCCTATGCAGTTCAGGCATGCGTGAGCCACCATGCCTGGCAAAATTTACAGAATAACTATAATCAGTAATATACATTGTATATGCTTACACAGTACATATATTAATAGTTATAAAGTATTCTTTGTGACTTTTTAAGTATTCTCAACTAGGCTATATAAGAATTGTTATTATTATTATTAGTATTATTATTGGTACTGGGATTGAACTCAGGACCTTGCACTTGCCAGGCAAGCACTTATTCTACTGAGCTATCTCACAAGCCCAAATGTTTACATAAAGTTTTTTACTCTCAATTTAAAGATTATTAATTTTAAGATTATCTTTACGTCATAATTATATTCTCCTTCCTTACAGAGTACATTCTTACCTTTTTATTTATTTATTTATTTATTTTGAGACAGGCAGGGCCTTGCTCTGCTTCATTCTGACGTATTTCTTGAGGAAGGTCTCTGCTATCCTTCAAAGCAATGACAGTCCTACTGGCTGAGAGAATGCTAAATGCTATTTAAGTAAAAAGAGCTGAGGTGAAGAGGATTATTATTACCCTTGTTTGCCTTACTAAAATAATGCAAGTTTGGGGCTACCTCTTGTAACATAATATACCTTATTCTGAGAAATACACATACAATGGATTCTTTTCTTTTTTATGTGTGGGGAATATAGCAGGGAAGCAGCCCAAAGAAAGCACTCACTATATATAGTGACAGCTGGCATCAACATTCTGCCTCGCATGCACAGAGTTATACTTAGCCATCTAATAACTAAAATTTCATCATCCAAAAACTTTAATAATTTTCCCTTTATAAAATAATCTACAAGTCTCAGTGCCCTGGACGGATAAAAGATCTATTAAATATATCTTTATTTTAGTTATTACTTCCTATTAAAATAGCTTTTTATAGGAGAAAGCACATTATTTCTATTTCTAATGTATCTCTAACTTCCCCCAAAGCTAGTCATGTGGCTCTATGAATCTTTTTACTTTGTTTTTCCATAAAGAGCTCAGCATAGCTCACTGACAAAAAGGCATAGAATATTTTATAGCACTATAATTACTTCAATATTTATTGCATTATTAAGTAACAGTCATAGGCTTAGTGGTAGCCACATGGTCCCAGTCCTCAAGAAATCTTAATGTGTGAGACAGTGATAAATAATACATCTTTAGGACACAGTAGTAAATCTTAACAAAATTTAAATAACCATGAGGAACTATCAGGTTGTACAAGAGACATCTTTAAAGTTAAAGACAATCTTTTTTTTTTTTTTGGTGGGGCAGGGATTTGAACTCATGACCTTGCACTTGCCAGGCAGGCACTTGTGCCACGGAGCTATCTCCCCGGCCCCTGAAGACAATCTTTCTATCTGCTACCAAAGTCAAGGAGACGGAAAGGAAGAAATTGATTAGGAGACCCATGCCTTTAATTTCAGCCCTCTTGGAGGCAGAGCATTATAAATTTGAGACCACCATGACAACTCATGCCCTAATTTAAAATTTTAGAAAAACAGTTGGAAGGAGAGAAGGAAAGAGAGAGGAAAACAGAGAGACAGAGAGAGACAGAGATAGGGAACGAGTGAGACTGAGTGATAGCGAGAAGAGTGGTAGGCTAAGGTATTTATAGTAAAAACGATACAGAAAGAATTTACATGATATAAGGCTGAGCTACATCCGTGACATGACACATAGCTTTTAAGCATATATAAGATGACACTAACAATTTGAGGCAGAAAAGGACTGCTTATACTATTTCGGCAATAATAAAATGCTAAAAAGAAAACAAAAGAACAAAACATGAACCCCAAACAATATTAAATACTAAAATCTCCTCCTGAAATGAGACTACAACAGATATCCATAACCCCAGTTTCAACGCAACTGCCAATCAAAAATGAAACATGTACAAACTGGCTTTTGTTATTATTTTCTAAACAATGAAGTACAACATTATTTTACACAGCATTTATATTTCAGGTATTATAGGTAATCTAGAAATGATTTAATATGCGGGTATGTACAGAATATGTTCAAATTTTACATAAGGGTTTTGAATATCTGCAAGTTTTGGTATCAGGAAAGGTACTGAAATGATTCCCCTGATTATTCTGAGGGGAAGACCATTTTTCTAAAATGTTAAGAATCAGTGAAAATATAGTAACTAATTCTTTTCTTTGCTATATATTATTTCATGTGAGTTTTTCATAACTTTGAAATTGTTGTAGTCCAAATATGGAAGACCAACTGAACTGTACTATACTTACTTGATTTCATAGATAGATAGATAGATAGATAGTTTCATTCATTTAAATCTGATTTAGACTTCCAAGTAATAACAATTCAATATGAATCCTTCTGGAAAAAACGCATTAAATTTAATATGCATATCAAGTATAAGATACCTCCTGATTTGAAAAATATAAAAACGTGAAAAATTTTCACCTTGAAATAGAATATAATAATAACTGTACATGGTAGAATCACGATTGGATGAGGCCAGCCTGGTCTCGGAATACTGAGACCCTGTCTCAGAATGTCCCCCCCCAAAACACAAACGACTGGAAAGATGAAAAAGATCAGCACTTATCTATTTTCTAGTTTTTAAACATAAATGTATTATTATTATTATTTTTTTTTCTTGTTTTAGAACCTTTGTTTATTCACTCATTTATATGGCCGGCTCAGCCTGCCCCAACGGCAGGGCTGGCGCAGCATGTGGTGCCGGGGATTGAACCGTGGTCCCTGAAGCTGCCCAAGCTTTCCCAAGGAGGCGCTTTAGACCACTGAGCCATCCTGCCGGGCCCGAATGTATTATTTTTGAAATTAAACTTTCTTTAAAGAATCCCCGTGGATAGTTAAGTATAGCATTTTACATAATGTGTTCCTTTCCTTATTACATCACTTCCTCTTTCCGTTGCTTTTATCCTAAGTATTCTATATAATCTTTACTGATTCCTCTTCTATTACCCAATTTTATGTATGTTTCATTAAATTTTAGTGCTCAGTTTTCTTCTTACATAGATGCCTTGCTTGAAAACTTCAATTTAATAAGCTCAACATATCTATTCAGAATCTGTTCCTCAGAACAGTCGGTGCTTGTTTCCAGTTGTTCAGTGGACATTTCCAAGTGGACATCATGTAGTAAACACAGCATGAAGATATTCAAAGCAATCCATATTTTTATCTTTAATTCTATTTTCACATTTGTTTTACATCTCAGATTCACAAAAACATAGACGTTCAAGTTAGAAACCTCAGAATCATCTTTTAATGACGATTCTTTATACAAAACTCCAGGGCTACTCAGTAACCAGACACCAATGCTGAATATATATCCCTATTGTTTTTAACATTTACCCCTCTTTCAAACTTTCATAATTTCTATACATATCTCTCTCTGTTTCTAATTTACCTATGTTGATTTGTATCATCATATTTTTGGAATTTATGTCTGTACCGCTAAACCTTAGAACTTAAAATTATGAAGCTTCATACTAAGATGGAATAAAGCTCAAAACTCTTTGTCTGTAAAAATTCTACAAATATTTAAAAGTACCTGATTAGATGAAAAATAGCAGAAAAACTTTTACATCAAGATTGCAGGTAAAAGGTAAGAAAAAAGGGTGGAATTTGGTAAGACCACAAAATGGTACATTCTAAGTTTGCACTCAATCTACCAAAACTTCCCATCTTTACACTGATTTAGTTATCTTTGTCATTTTTATCTTTAAAAAGTTACTGAACTCATGTAGGTCCTTTCATATTTATCTATGCTATATCTCTTGGAAAAAGAAAGCCACCACATAAATATAACTAAAACATAGCTTTGAAGGAAATGCAAGCTGGCAAGAATAACTTGTAAATTGCACCTCAGTTTACTGCTTTTTTTTTTTTTTTTTTTGTCTTTTTGAGACAGGGTCTCGCTATGCAGTTCAGGCTGGCCTTTAGCTCACTGCTGTAGCCCAGGCTGGTCTTTAAGCTTACACCAATCCTCCTGCCTCAGCCTCCCAAGTACTGGGATTACAGATGTTTGCCACCACGCCTGGCTATAGTTTACTTTCATATTGACTACTTTTAATGGAATTATTGACTTCCTGTTCTTTCTTTCTTTCTTTTCTTTTTTCTTTCTTTCTTTCTTTCTTTCTTTCTTTCTTTCTTTCTTTCTTTCTTTCTTTCTTTCTTTCTTTTTCTTTCCTTTCTTTATCATTTCTTCCTTCCTTTTCTTCCTTTCTTCCTTTCCTTTCCTTCCTTTTCCTTTCCTTTTTGTATTTTAGGACAGGGACTAAAGGGTCTACAGGGTCTCATTACATAGTAGTGATCTGCCTGTGTGCAGCCTCCCATGGGCTGGGATTACAGGTGAGCACCACCATGCCCACTCTCAATAGCCCCCTCAGTGAGCCCCAGAGGTGGGGCTGTCACAGCAGGCCAGGGATTCAACCCCTTGACCCTGTGTCTACCCAGGAAGGTATTTTAATTCACTCAGCTATTTGGCAGCCCTATTTTCATTTTAAAACAAAAGTAACATGGCATAATTTACTGAGTACAGATAAAAGGAAGTCAACCTAATACACAGACATAAGTACTTGGACTTTCATCAAATCATCCTGAGAAAAATGTTAAAATACATACTTATGAAAATTTTAGTGCAGTGTTTGACACAATCTTCTAACAAGGCGAACCTCTTCAAATGTATACACTATACCATTTTGAAAGAAAATCATTATGAGATTGTATCATATATATCCCTCCCTCTATACTTGATCATTCCAATCTATCTGTTATGATATACTGGTAGAATATCAGTTAGGCTTCCTATTGTTTACACTGCTATTTTAAAGAAGTTGTGTCTTTTCAGAAAAATACTTTCCATAAATTTCAAAACAACAAATATTGCTTTTAAACTTTTGTGAGCTATGTGATTAGAAAACTGTATTAAAGGGGCTGGGAAGATAGTTCAGTAGAATAAGCACCTGCCTAGCAAGTGCAAGGTCCTGAGTTCAAACCCTGGTACCACAAAAAAAAAAAAAAAAAAAAAGTACGTTTTTAGCTGGGCGTGGTGGGCACATGCCTGTAATCCCAGCACTTGGGAGACTGAGGTATGAGGATCGGTGTGAGTTTGAGACCAGCCTGGGCTACAAAAGGCTACAAAAGTGAACTCAAGGCCAGCCTGAACTGCATAGCAAGATCCTGTTTCACAAGACAAAAAAAAAAAAAAAGAAAAAAAAAGAAACTGTATTAAAAGGCCGGTGAGATCGCTCTGTGTGGTCTAAAGCGCCTGCTTAAGCAAGCTTAGGCAATGACCACGACTGCGGTTCAATCCCTGGTACCACATGCTGTGCCAGCCCCACCCCCAGGGCAGGCTGAGTCAGCCATAATATAAACAAACACATAAGCAAAGCTTCTTTTTATTTATTTATTTATTTATTTATTTATTTATTTATTTAGTCTTTTTGAGACAGGGTCTCACTATGCAGTTCAGGCTGGCCTTGAGCTCACTTTTGTAGCCCAGGCTGGTCTCGAACTTGCACCAATCCTCCTGCCTCAGCCTCCCGAGTGCTGGGATTACAGGCGTGAGCCACCACGCCCGGCTAAAGCTTCTTTTTAAAAAGTCAATAAAGTTCATGAAAGTCTAAAGACAAAGGGAACTGTTTTAATAAAGGAGCTTTGTGATAACAATTTTGTGGGATCTGGGTCTGTGTGTTTTCACTTCCAAATGAAGTGGTATCCAAAAATTTGCTTGCATAAAAATTTTACCTATGAATAATGAGGGTATCAGCTAAATCTAGAGTTTAAGAAAAAGACTTTTTATAGTACCAATGTTTTATTAGATGATGGGGGTTGGGGAGATAGCTCAGTGGCACAAGTGCCTGCCTGGCAGGTGCAAGGTCCTGAGTTCAATCCCCAGTTCCAGAAAAAAAAAAAAACAAAAAACGAAAAAGGACTACAAAGATGACAGTTACTCATGTTGAAAATTGTACTGCTCTGGAGACAACTACAAATAAGTTAAATAATTTTTTTTTAAAAAATAATTTCATTTTGAAACATCTTTTCATATCTACATATCTAATTCCTGTAAGACTGAGATAATTTAAAAAACTATCTCCTTTCTCTGTCAATTACAATCAAAGGAAATTTCAGAACATAAAATGATTTCCTTTTTTACTGTGTTATAAAAAGCCTAGAAACACAGTTCTTTAAATTTTAAGATATCCTTAATGAATCCAGCCCCTCAAAGCAAGACATGTTGCTTTTCATAGCTTTCCATTCAATTTCTCCAAGGAATTAGCTTACCTAATAACTATGTATCATAACCAGGAAGATGCCTCTTAGGCTTTTTATAGACATGGTGCATGGCATTTAAAAAAGAACAGTTTAAAGAACTAAAGTCATCTTTAGGATTGGGAAAACATAAACATAAACCAAAACTAACTTCAAAATTTTTCAAAGGTTTCTGATTTTATAAGTGATAGACATATATCAAGATAAAACTTGCCTCAATAATATACTATGAAAACCATGTACTACTAGAAAGAGATAGAGGAAGGGAGAGAGGGAAAAAGGATGAGAGAGGGATGCATAAAGAGAGGGAAAGAAGAAAAAAGGAGGGAGGGAGAGAGACAAAGCTTTGAAAAAATATGTTATTTTCTTCAATGCCTTGCTAAGTGAGCTATATAAATGCAAAAATATACTGGGAGTAACTCAAGCATAAAGAATGCATATTCTTCTTAATAACAACTAAACTATATTATTAGTGATTATAAGGTTCAAGCGCTATACTAAATTATTTACTTAAAACAGAAGAATTTTTATACTTAACAACAGTTGAAGTTTTGTAAAGCCCTGTGAGAGAAGCACTAAAATAAAACTGTTTCATATAAGACTACCCTGTTAAATGTAAGTGAAGAATATTTTTTTAGTTTGTTTGTTTGTTTGTTTATTTATTTATTTATTGGTATCAGGGATTGAACTCAGAACTTTGTACTTGCCAGGCAAGCACTTATTCCACTGACCTATCTCCCTGGCCCTTGAAGCATATTTTAGTTACTGAAGAACCTAAATGATACAGATTCTAATAAATAAAATACTAAATATAAAAGCCTAGTGATGATTATTATAAGTTAAATGGCACAAACAACAAAGCAGGGAACTTCTTTGTTATCAAAAAAGATGTTCATGACAAAGCCACAGATGACACCATATTTATTGGTGAGGGACTGCATGCTTCTCCTCTAAGATCAAGACTTTTACTGCATCTACTCCACATTGCATTGGGTGAGGGGCAGGAATGACAGAGCAGACCATAGTGGTGCTCACTTATACCCCTAGCACTTGGGAAGCTGAGGCAGGAGGATTGCAAAGATTATATAATTGGATTATATAATGAGCAACCACATTTTCTTTCCTTTTTTATTTTTATTTCAATTTTAATTTTTTTAAAACCTCATTTATTTATTTGGTATAGCCAGCTCAGCCTACCCTGAGGGTGCCTGGGATCAAACCGTGGTCCCTGCAGTTGCCTAAATTTTCCTAGGCATGTGCTTTAGACTGCTGAGCCATCTTTCTTTCTTTCTTTCTTTCTTTCTTTCTTTCTTTCTTTCTTTCTTTCTTTCTTTCTTTCTTTCTTTCTTTCTTTCTTTCTTTCTTTCTTCCTTTCTTCCTTCCTTCCTTCCTTATTTCCTTTAAGCAGAATATATTTACTGGGGGAAAGAAAGCCTCTGCCAGAGAGAAGGACAGAAAGGGACCTGAGCGGGTTGGATTGCTTCTGCAACTACATTTAGAAGGAAGAATTAAATTAATCTTTATTTGCAGAGTACAGACAAAATCCTAAGCATCTTCCAAAAGAATACAGGAAATAATTCCATTTATGATGCCATGAAAACAAAAATACTTGTGTATTTGTAATGCAGTTAAAAGTGTTAAGACTTTAGCCGGGCATGGTGGTGCATGCCTGTAATTCCAGCACTCGGGAGGCTGAGGCAGGAGGATCGGTGCAAGTTTGAGATCAGCCTGGGCCTCAAAAGTGAGCTCAAGGCCAGCCTGAATTGCATAGTGAGACCTTGTCTCAAAAAGACAAAAAAAAAAAAAAGGTGTAAGACTTTAAAATTACAAAGCATTTCAGAAAGATATTAAAGGAAAAAAATTGTAAGGGCAGTGATGGTGGTACACACTTTAGTTCCAGTACTCCAGGAAGCTAAAGCAGGAGAATCACAATTTTTAGCCTAGCCTGGTAAAGTTAAAAAGCACATGTCTCAAAATGAGTTGGGGATGTAGCTAATGGGATTTGATCCCCAGTACAGGTTGCACCTAAAACTTGAGAAAGAAGACAATTTTCTTAAGAAGCTAATATTCTTGAAATTAGCGTATAATTTCAAAGCAATCTCTACGAATATCAAAGCTAGTCATTTTATGGGATTTCACACAGAAATAACCAAAACAAGAAAAAAAGAAACAAAGTTTAAAAATTTTCACTTCATAATTCAAAACTTACCTACCTTGAGAGATAATAATAATCAAAACAAAGGTGATAAAGGCATCAGGTATAAGATATATGGTTTTATGGAACAGAACAGATAAGAAATAAATTCCTAATATTTTATACTAAATTAACTACAGTTGGATAATAGACTTAAAGCAAGAGCTAGAACTACATAATCTGAAAGAAAATGTAAGAATATATCACTGTAACCTTGGATTGGGCAAAAGCCTTCTTTTTTTTTTTGTCTTTTTGAGACAGGGTCTCACTATGCAGTTCAGGCTGGCCTTGAGCTCACTTTCGTAGCCCAGGCTGGTCTTGAACTCTCACAGATCCTCCTGCCTCAGCCTCCCGAGTGCTGGGATTACAGGAGTGCCAAAAGCCTTCTTTAGGTATGACAGCAAAAGCACAACAATAAAAAGAAAACATTGGATTTCATCAAAATAAAGAAGTATTGTACTATAAAGAATGCCATGAAGAAAATCAAAAGACAAGTCACACAAAGGGGAAAAAATGTAAATCATATATTGATAAAGGAGTTGGATGCTGAGTATGTAAAATATTCTTCAAACTCATTAATAAAGATTAACCAACTGAAAAATGAACTAAAATTTTAAGCAGACATTTTCCCAGAGAAGTCAGAAAAGTGTCCTGTAAAGCCAGGAAGAGGTACTCAGCATCGTTGGTCATTAAGGAGAAGTTCATCAAAGCAAAAGATATTCCGCAGCATGGCTATGACAAAAAAGGAGATAACAATGCAGATGTGAACATGAAGAAAATAGAATCTGCCTATGGCTGCTGGAATGTAAAACTATGCAGCTCCTTTTGAAAATAGTTTTGAAGTTCCTCAAAATGTTAAATATGAAGTTACCAGCAATTCTTTTACTAAATACAGATCAAAGAGAAGTAAAAACAAATGTTTACTCAAAAAGCTCTGCATGTAATATTCATAGAAACATTACTCATAATAACAAAAAGGCAGAAATCATCTAAATGTCTATTAACTGACAGATGATCAAAACGTGGCATACCCAGACAATGGAATATTATTTGTCAATGAAAAGCAAAAAATTTCCAACAGATAGGATAGCATAGATGAACCTTAAATATACTATGCTAGGTGAAAGATGTGAGTCACAAGAGGCAGATACAATTAAATTTTTACAAAATGTCTAGAATAGACATATCTATAGGAAAAGAGTAGATTAGTGATTGCTTAGTATCATTAGGAGGTAGGATTGGGGAGTGAAGAAATGATCACTTACTAGTATAGTTTTTTTGAAGAGTAACAATTATAAAATGATTATGTTAAGTACTGTTTAACTTTATTAGAAAAGTCATTAAATTGCAATGAATGTTATGGGTGAATTACTGTTTCACAGATGAATAAAGTTGTATAAATAAATACTTGGGAATGGTATCTGTCTTTAGGTGACCTGAGAGAATGTCCCACCTAGGAGAGCGAACAATCATTTAAAATTTTCATGTACTGTACTCTACAATGGTGAAGTTTTGTATACAACTATTCCCAGAAATAATTTTATATTTAAAGCTAAACAGATTAACATTCATTTTCAAAAATATAATTGACTTACGGTACTAAGTTAATATGACAATTCAGTTTTGTAAATTTGGGGTCATATTCAAAACTAACTTATTTGGTAGGATAAGACTATGTCACTCATCATCTTAGTCCATGATGACATTATTACTGCTGTTCATTCATGAGTATTTCCTCCTTGGCAACAATGGGTCTGGCACTGTGCTCAGTCTTGCAGTAAGGCAGTAGGCATTCAGTGAGGGCTACAGGAGAGGACTGGTAACATACTATACATGCAGAACAAGATACTTCATGAGGGTCTCTCAGGATTTAGTATGTTCTTTTCCCCACATGAGAAAAGAGATTGAACGCTCTTTTTTTTTTTTTTTTTTTTTTTTTTTTTTTTTTTTTTTTGTTGCTGTTACTGAGGATGCAATTTAATCATGCATTTTAATTTAGTCAGTTTCAATTTTATTGTAGTTATGGAACACTGACAAATTACTTAATTTATCTTTGCCTTAAGTTTCTACAGCTGCAAAAAGAGGATAGTGACAGCTATCTTATTAGAGTCTTATGAAAATGAGATAACCTTTTAACATATGGAAACAATCCCCTGCCACCCTAGTTAACCCTCAATAAACATGATGATGGTGGTGGAGGTGGTGGGGTGATGATACAAGGGCAGTGCCTGGTTTACACACAAGTGTTCTTTTATGTACAGAGGCAAATTATTTCCTTACCTAGCAGTGTGCTTAGGTAAGTCTAATTACTTTAAAAGGATGTTACCTTTTTCCTTTGGTTATCTGTCTTTAAAAAATATGGATGTGCTAGGTGTGGTGGCTCATGCCTGTAATCCCAGCACTCCGGAGGCTGAGGCAGGAGGATTGGTGCGAGTTCGAGACCAGCCTGGGCTACAAAAGTGAGCTCAAGGCCAGCCTCAACTGCATAGCGAGACCCTGTCTCAAAAAGACAAAAAAAAAAAAAAAAAAAGGATGTGTCCTGAGCTGACAACTATACAGAAATGCTTTCTATCCAAAAATCTATACAAGATCTATTTGAGGGAAATAAGACATAGGAAATCAGTAAGTTAATATAATTTGTTTATTATACTCAACAATGTACGTTCTGTTTTTAGATAATATATAATTTCCAAAATGTTACACAGTTGAGATATATATTACTGTTCTTAAACATTTATCACAAGAAGGCTATTAGTTTAAGCTCTGTTATCTTACCTATATTGTGTGAAAGATATAGTAAGAAAGGATGCCTGACTACTGCAATGTATAGAAAAGACTGAAATGCTATTCAACCAGCTTGTCATGTTCAGGAGTAAAAAGTCAGTGCTTCTCAGACGATTCCTGCCAGGCAACCCCTGAGACAGAACTATCCATGGGTGTAATGCATTTGGATTAATATGTATGAAAGGAGAATTAGCAGTTCAAAAGAAAGACCAATGTGAGTGGTTGGTAAAAATTATAACCAACCAATAGAGAGAACGCAAGCACATAGGTGATTAGAGTTTTGTTATATTTGACAAGTAATGTGTCAATAAAATACGAATGTACTACTAGGGAAATGTGTAATAAACAATATAAAACAGGAAAAGTTGTAATAATCTAAATAACTACTTTGACAAATAAAATTTAGAATTTACTCATATATTTATGCATTATTATTTTAAAAATCTGAGATGTAATAGATGCATTTCATTGTTATTTTTCTTTATAATTCTTAAGTAATTTTTATGTGTTTGCTTTTGGTAGAAAGCAATACTAAGAGGCTCAAGGCCTACAAGACATTTCAAAGATAACAGCTCTCAGGAAATCTTTGTTGAGGACTGAACTAGCAAACATCCCTGGCTCCTGACCCCTGAATACCATACTATCATCACAATCATTGCAATAACTTAAATATGAGTCTAGAATTTCTAATCACATTAAAAAAAAAAAAAACTAAAGATAAAATATTTACATTTACAAAATAAAAATGATAAAGATTTCTGGAATCGAATATATGAAGATATTTTATAATACCAATATGGAGATTCTTACATGGGATAAAGACCAAAAAATATAGAAGAGTGATATATTAAACTAAACAAATATGTAAAACTTAACTAGAGTTTTATTTAAATATTAGACTTATTGCATTTAAATAATTTGCAATTTAATTTAAATGTAGAAAAACTTAAAACATAGGATACAAGAAATAGTAAGTCTATCATTACTAAGGTTTAGTTAGATCTTTTCAAAATAACTTAGAAAAAGATTAGAATGGGCTCACTTGTATAAACTTAAGAAACTAAACATAAACAATTTTGTATACTTGTGTGTTTTATACATTAGACTTGCTGTTTTTAGCACCGGGGAGATAGTTCAGTAGAATAAGCACCTGCCTGGCAAGTGCAATGTCCAAGTTCAATCCCTGGTACTAGAAAAAAAAAAAAAACTTATTTAATCAAAATATCATCTAAAGAAACCTTGTTTTTATGGCAGCAAGTTTTATTTTCTGGTGGTGTATATTTGCAAACTATTAAGGCATATTACAATATATTTACATTAATTTTATTATTTAGAACCAGAAACAAAGCCATGTTCATTTTCAATAAAGAAAATAAGAGTCAAGAAGCCATTTCTTATAGAGGTTATGAATACCTGATGTCAGAACTCGAAGTACAAAATGTTCCAAAATCTGATGCTGATAAAATGTTCAAGACTTTTGGATTTTGTATCTCCAGATTATGGATGCTCAACTGCTAAAATCTATGCAAATGATATTCCAAAAGATGAAGTCTGAAATACTTTCATTCTTAACCAATTTCAATTAAGGGGTGTCGAATCTATAAATGGTCTGGTAAAATGTGCTACATTGTTACACGTGTATTTTAATTTATATGGATAGCTTCTAACATGATCTTCCTAAGGATTGCAGACAGTAACTCAATCTCACTTTCAACACTCAATCAACGATATTTACGCTTAATTCAAGTGTATTTAGAAATCTGAGAGAAATATTTATACTTGCCATGATCCTCATTGATGTTTCTTAAAATTAAACTACCTCAGCATAAAGTATTTAAAACAAAGCAATTTACCACTGTGTACAGAAAGTAAATATATAAATCTTTACATAGAAACTGATTTGTTTTTGCTCAAAAGAAATGATGAACATTCACTTTGTGAAGGTCATGAGCACCAGTATAATTAAAAAATTTAATCAACAACAGGAAGATACTTAAGTCATGAAACAGGTATACAACATTATACACACATATAAAATAACAGTATAGAATAAAATTAAAGACCCTGTAAAGATGTTCACAGTATGTTTTTACTGAAAAATATCAGCCAACAAAATAACATTCATAATAAGAATTCAACTTAAGAAATAATTATCTGGAAAAAGATGTGGGAGGAAAAGGGCCAAAACAATTACCTCTGGATAATGTAATTACACATGGCTTGTATTTTCCTAGGATTTTTTCCTTCAGTATTTTCTAAAAGAAGAACAGTAATATTTTTGCAGTAGCAAAATTAGTTTAAACAGAAGAATCAAATGTGTACTCTGTATCATAGCTAGTACATGAGATTGGAATGCACAGTTAACTTCAGATTATTCAGAGAGGAAAAAAAGAGTACGCTGCTTGCTTATTTAGTTGCATCACCTTATCCTACTGAGTAACTTTTCCTTAAAGCCACTTCCACGCTGAAATGGCCATTCATATCAGAACAAGGCATATGGAGGCTACTTACATTCCTTTAGACAGAAAAAGTAATGAAATCATTCCTGCGCACGTCATTTGAAGCCCCTCCTCCAACAAAAATGTGGCAACGACGTTCTAGAGATTTGAACGTCTGAAAGAAAGTGCTAAGAATAATCTCAGCAGATGAAATACAATGTATGTGTCATTATATGAAGCAAAAGCAAGTATCAAGCACCAGATTAAGGAATGACTTAGTTTGGGAGTAAACAACAACACACGGCACATAACAATGAGAGACAAGGTTAACTCAGTGTGCTAAATAGAAGTTACATGGTATCATCTGTATAATATAATTGTTATAAACTCTAACAGACACAGTTGTATAGATGCCCAGAGGGTCCCCTAAGTTTTAGAGCTCAAAAATACGCCCCTAAAATTTCTGAGACAAGATTGAAAAAAAAACTTTTCTGAGTTTAGCATTATAGTGTGCCAAAGGACACAGACTAGCCACAAAGAAAATATTATTGTGATCAGATTTATATAAAACTTAAGTGTAATTGGGTATCAAAGTATATAATATGTGACAAACATCTGAAAGCTTTAAATTTTTTGAGAAGTAATAGTACTCAAGATAAGTATTAGAAGCAGCAAATTTCAAGACTCATATGCTAATTTTTCATCCTTATTTATTCTGTATTGTGTTAAAAATTCAAATAAACACTCACTTTGTATTAAATACAAAACATTTGGTACAAAGTTTTGCTAAGGTATTTCATGAAAACATTAGAAGAAAAAATAGTAAGTGGAATAGTTTTGAAAGAAATAAATAACAACCAGGCATGATGATGCACATCTGTAATTACAGGATTTGGAAGACCCAAGCAGGAAGATTCTCATGAGCTCAAGACCAGTGGCTGGCCTGAACTACAAAGAAGCAAGACCTTATCTCAAAAAACCAGACCAACTAGCCAAACAAAAAACCAGTAAAGAAAATGTTAGCTCAGGATATTTATGAGCGTGCAGAACTATTAATAAATACATATGCTAACAAGATTTCTTGGGGTACAGGATATCAGTACAGCCCTTAAAGGTTTGCACACATGCAAGTATGTGTACAAAACATGTATACACAAAGATATACACATTTCTCATTTAAACTCAATAAACTGAAAACAGATAAATTACTACTAAGGATATTATACAACAGAGTTACAAATATATATTTCATTTTTCCAGCCACTTTAAAAAATTGCAGACAGCCGGGCGTGGTGGCGCACACCTGTAATCCCAGCACTCAGGAGTCTGAGGCAGGAGGATCGGTGCAAGTTCAAGACCAGCCTGGGCTACAAAAGTGAGCTCAAGGCCAGCCAGAACTGCATAGTGAGACCCTGTCTCAAAAAGACAAAAATAAAATAAATAAATAAACAAACAAACAAACAAATAAATAAATAAAATAAAATAAACCTTTCCTTTCTTCATGGGGCCCGGCAGGATGGCTCAGTGGTCTAAAGCGCCTACTTAGGAAAGCTTAGGCAGCTTCAGCGACCGCGGTTTGATTCCCAGCACCACATGCTGTGCCAGCTCTGCCTTCAGGGCAGGCTGAGCCAGCCATAAAAATAAATAAACAAACAAAAGTTCTGAAACAAGAAAAAAAAAAAAATTCTTAAAAAAAATAAAAAATTGCAGAGAAGTTTCTAAGGGAAGTTCTAATGAGAGGACGCTCATACAGCTCCCATGTGTTTTTCACCTAGTTCAGCCTTTTCTAGTCTATTGTCGTATTAGCCTTCTCTTCTGTTTCTATGTGCATGTATCATATCGCATATATGTTACTGCTTTTGCCTACTATTTGAGTTAGCTTACATCATGAGATGAGATACAATTTACATTTATTTCCTAAAAATGACATTTTCCTACTTAATGGAAAAATATAATTATATTCATGACATTTATTATGGATATACAATGTAATTTATAATCATTGCTATTTGTTTCTGAAGTGTCCTGGAAAAAAATGTTGATTGTATTGGTTGGGTTTTTGTTTTTCAAGTTAAGAGCTACTTAGTCACTGTTTATAGTCTCTGTACAACTGAAGCAATTTTACAGTCTTGTTCAATGTTCCCATTACTGACACTGTCCCATAACAACAAAGTCCAGGGCAGCCTCCCAGTCTGTTCCACAATTTGAATTATAGTTAATTCCTCATGCCTAGATTTAGGTTAAACATTATTAGCACAAATATAAACAAAATAGTGTTGTCATTGTCTTCTTCTAAAGCGTATCGCGGCAGGCCTGATAGCTCAGAGAACTAATGTGCTTGCTTAGACAGGACTCAGTAGCCAGGGTTCAATTCCCAGAATATGGCGACAGCCCTGCCTCCAGGACACACAGAGAAGGGGATTAAGACTGGGCGAGGTGATGCGGCTTTAATCCCAGTGTTTAGGAGGTTGAAAACAGGAGAATCACTAGAAGTCCAACCTGTATAGTGTGACCCTGCCCTAAATACAGGGAAAAAAATAATAAAATAAAAATAAAATGTATCATATTTTATGGAACATGGAGTCAAACTGTCTTCTACCGGTGCTGTGAAATTTACTTTGTTTGGTTAATAGGATATCTAGAGATTTTGCCATTTAAAGGTATGTTTCATTTCTACTTACTAAGCAAACTGTGACATGATTTTTTGTTTGCTTAATGTGATACTCTACTTTAAGACCATGTAATGGCTCTCTATAAAAGTCTTTCAGGAATTTTAACATCAGCTGGTAACAGCTGCCTAGGCCATTTTCTACAATTATTGCAAAGAAAAGTGGTAACTATGTCCGTTATTCTTTATACACTTATTAGATGACATTTTATTTATTTATTTATTTATTTTTCTTGTTTGAGAACTTTTGTTTGTTTGTTTGTTTATTTTTATGGCTAGCTCAGCCTGCCCTGAGGGCAGGGCTGGCCCAGCATGTGGTGCCTGAATCCACCTGCAGGTGCTTTAGACCACTGAGACATCCTGCCGGGCTCCTGGATGACATTTTAAAAAAGATCTTTCCCTTCTTACTTCTTAATTTCTTCTAAGTATCAGTGTGAACTCATGGATTATGCTTTTTAATTCATTGTGATATTATCTATTTCTATTATTATTTATTTTGATACTTGAAAAATAAAGATTATTTCAAAACAGAAGTCACTAGCATTTCCAAGAGTTAAAAATCTACTAGAATCATTCTATTCAAACTCAGGAATAAAATAATGACAGTAATTAATAGAACTGTAGTTTATAATGATTATGATTTTTTTGTCAAATTCAAAGCAACATAGACATCATCAACTAATATTGGAAAGCAAATATTATCATGATAAAATGATCATTTACCATGAAATCTAAAGCAATCTGCTCAGAAATTACAGAATATGTGTATAGGTTGATACATTGTGTCAATTTGTGCAGTATGAAGTTTAAACACTTAGCAGGAGACCAGGGTCCTCACTTTGTAAACACCCTCATTCTGTGAAAGAAGAGCACACTGCTTTGCCGTATTGGGGATTGAACTCTGTGTTTGCCAGGCAAGCGTTTATTCTACTGAGCTATTTCCCTGGCCCCGCAAAAGAAGTTTGCTTGGCCCCTTTTGCTCTTGTAGCTTTTGCTGTCCCCTGCTACCTTCAACTATTGCTCCAGTGCCATGCTACCCTACCCTGGAGCCAGCTGATTATGGACTGAATCCTCCCCAAACTGTGAGCTAAATATATGGTATGGTACAGGTGGCTTCTGGAGTTTGTGACAGATAATTGAGGGTATGGATGACACATCTGCCCAGGGGCAAGTAATTTACATTACAATGTAAGGAGGGGAGAGAGGCCAGCTAGCTGCCTGAGCTGCTGCCACTTCACCCTTTTACTTCTTACAGCCTCCAGGAAAGGTTGTCCTCTGCCATGTGCCACTCTGCCTTGGAGCCAACTGAATATAGATTGAAACCTCTACAGACCAAGAGCTAAATAAACCTTGCCTTCCTCCATTTTGGGTGTCAAGTATTTGTCCCATCAACGAGAGAAGAGCAACTGAGATGATACATCTTCCATCCTTAATTTTGAATGTTGGGTATTTTGTCTCACCTATGAGAAAAGCAATCAGCACAGTATGTTTTTCACATACAAGTTAAATATTCTAAAGTACTACTACCAAGTAATAAGTAGCTCAAAAACACAAAAAACAAGATAATCTATTTCAAATCAAGGTTAGCCTGCATTATTTAGAGTGTCATATGTTTAGAAATGCATCAAATCTTTATAATGACAATCATTAAAGATAGTTGCAAATAGAAACCAGGACTTAACAATGTCATGTTCTTGAGTGTGGGGCTATAGTAACATAAAATGATTTCCTTAGTTAAACATACTAAACTTGTTCATTCCCTGAGATATTATTTATCTGAGATATTATTTATTCTGCCTGAGATATTATTTATATGATAGTACACATACATAAAAATTATAACACAGTACAAGGAAAAAAATAAGTAAGCCAAAACAAAGATGTCAATCAAATTTTGGAACTGGTTTCAATAAAGATAACCTGAGTAATGAGGCACTTTAATAAAGAAGGAAGAGGGCAGAAGAGTTGAGGCAGAGAGAAAGGAAAGCAGAAAGACAGAAGAGAGGGAGAAAAAGAAAAAAGAGAAAGGGAGGAAGGAAGAGGGAAAGAACAAAGAGGAAGGAAGTAGGTGTGATATGAAAGACCAAGAACAAGCAAAGCAACTATACTGCAGCACTCAAATACATTTAAAGAACTACACTTATGGATATAGCAATGTAGGGGGGAACATAAAATTGAAGATTTGATAGCCAGTCATGATTGCCTATCTGTTATCCAAGTTACCCTGTGGATCCAAGATCAAATCTTACTTCTACCAGGCTGATCCACACTAGGCTTGGATTCAGAGACAACAGGTAGAATTAAGCTATGGTTTATGATAGCACCACTCTATAAGAAAAGAAACTGCAAAGAACAAAACAACTTATCAAAAACGACAAAACAGCATAATTTTAGAAAATGAAAGATAAAACACAAAATTGAAGAAATATCTCACAAGGTGTAACAAAATGAAAGAAAAATGAACAACAGCATGAAGAGAGAAATACAACTAGTTCATATGGTTTAAATTTAAAATGTCCTTTGAAAGCCTTGTGTTCAGAAATGGGACTTTTGGAAGTGGACTGGATCATGTTTCTTGTAGCTATCGATGGATTGGTCAATGTATAATTAGTGGACTATGGAATTTAAAGTGGAGTCTGGTCAGAGGAGGAAGAGCCTGGAGGAGCATGATCTAGAACATGGTCTGGAAGGTCATAACCTTCTTTCCAGCTCCTCCCATGGGTCTGCTCTTTCTCTCTTTCCTGACACCATAGTTGAGCATATTTTCTCGGCCAGGCCCATTAACCACTGCTATTTTGCTTTGGAGCCTAGAGGCAGCAGACTGTGGACTAAAATCTATGAAACTGAGCCAAAATAACCCTCTGCTTCTTTACATTTCATTTGTCAGGAATTTTCTCCAAGTGACAGAAAAGCTGGCTATATTAATCTAAGAGGATCAAAATCCAAGTAAGTATATGCGCGACAGCATCACCATCAATAAAAGCAGGAGAAAAGAAAGTACAAAGAAATGACATGAATAATTTTCATATAGGTGTAATGCACAGGCCAAAGGATGAAAACAGAAGGGTAAGGTGTACAACTAAGACATTATAGCATACTAAATAAAAAGAGGAGTTTCTAAAGTTTTGTACCTACTGGAAGGGAGCTCCAATGCAGAATATGAGAACGTAAAGGTATGACTGGTCTTCATAACATCAGTTCTGGAATCTAAAAATAATGTTTTTCAAAATTATGAAGTAAACAGGAGAACCAAGAAATAGAATGAATGCACATTAATTTCTACACCTATTCACATTTCTTTCTAATATCTACAAAACAGTTTTAAGTCATCATGTTGCTCTAAGAATTAAATGTCATATCTTTTGTAAAGCAACATGAAGGCACTAATAAGTTGTATTTGTTATAACTATTTTTTAGAGATAACATCCTTGTCATTGACTGCAGTCAATATGTAAATATTTAAATGACTGGTGAAAATATGATTTAAAAAAATAGAGCAATGTCATCAAATTGGTAATCACACACTCACGTCTAAACATGGAAAAATATTCTTAAGATGCGAAGAAAAAGGATTATTATATGACTATGCATTAATTAGAATTTAAACAAAATCAATTTGCAAAAGTGAAAATAATTATTTTAGAGAAATGGCACTGTAAATTATTACAGTTCTTATTTAGTAATTGTCTGGCATGCTATGAAATTTTAAGTATGTTTAGATCATTATAAAAATAAGAAAAAGATGTTTTAGAAATTATATAATTTTTTCAAGACATATTACTTTTAAACCTCATAAAAGACAAACAGCTTAACTGAAGTATAATACACAAAATTACATATTTCTAATATAAACACTCTAATGAGTTTTGATATTTTAATCATTTGAGAATTTATATAATCAATTTTAAGATTTTCTCATTTATATATTTTAGTTTGTAGTCATTTCCCCCTCCACATTTTGATAGTAAGTTTATTGTCATAAATATATTTCAAAGATTTCGTGTTTTATTAGATGGATGGCTCATATTTGACGGATGGTCATTCTCTTATTGTGAGGTAATTACAAATTTCTAATACTCTAATTGCTGCAATGACCACTATTAAGGCTAAGTCTCGCTACTTATATTTAATTACTTTGTATAAATTCTTGGAAGTGAGATTTACATTTCAAAAATACAAATGTTTTAACATTTAGATATACTGCCACATTGATTTGTATAGGAGCTGTAACAATATTCTGGCTAGGAAAAGATAAGTACATTTGAATTCTTAAGTGCTTATCACTATTGCCTTTCAGATTGTTTTAGCCTTTTTTATTCTGAAAAGAAAACTACTTTATCAGCCTAACCAGTAAGTTGATTATATTTTGCCCATGACACCACTGTCTTTTATGTCCTTTGTTGAGCTACTTCTTCAGGTATATGTTCTGAATCAATTTGGGACTTTGATCTTAGTTTTGGGATTTATAACCTATATAACAGCCTTGGGTTTTTTTTATAACATAAATATCATTTAAAATAATTAAAATATTGGAAAGAGCATTGTGGTTTTTTGTTTTAAATATATATTTTTAGATTGTGTCTTGCTATGAGGTTTAGGGTGACCTTAAATTTGCTATGTAGCCCAGGCTGGCCTTGAAGGCACAGAGTTCCTGTTGCTTCAGTCTTCTAAGTACTGAGAATACAACTACATGTGACCATACCTGGCTTAAAAAAATATACGACTCTTACATGCACCTCTAGGTAGTAAAGTAGTAAAAAAGTACAGAACATTGATTCCAAGATTTAAATGAAGACTGGCATTCAGAATGACAAGTCAAGATATTATCATTATTGTTATTTTAACTTGAGAGGATTTGCTAAATGTGTTGGACTTGGTTATTAGTTTTGTTGCCTCAAAAAGGTACAATGTTCAAAAGCTAACTCTTCATAATATTGGGGCCACAAATGTGATTCATGTACTGTAACAGTAAACTAGACCCAAGAGTGCTGATCATGATTATAGTACTAAACCCCTACAGAGCTTACTGTGTTTCAGGCAGTTGAAACACATTAACTTATTCCTGACAAAAACTATTCTAAAAGCACCATTATAACCCTTGTTCAAGGTCAGTATGAGCACCAAATGTATTTGAATTTCAACAGTGTATCTAGAAGCCAGGCATACCCTATGCCACACCTATGCCTCAGGCTCTTCACATACAGAAGATGAAAGGAAAATTGTTCCAAATTTTGGCAGTGGCCGGATAAAGAAAAAAATCTTAATGGAAATTCAAAAGTACAAGGTATCCCTCACTGAAGTCTAGTCTGAACTGCTACAGCCTATTAAAGACACAAATTATGCCAGAATTCAAAGTGATCCAAGCTGGGAGTGTTGGCACACACCTGTAATCCCAGCATTTGGGAGGCTGAGGCAGAAGGATCAGTGTGAGTTCGAGACCAGCCTGGGCTACAAAAATGAGCTCAAGGCCAGCCAGAATCACATAGTGAGACCCTGACTCAAAAAGACAAAAAAAACCAAAAACCCAAAGTGATTCAAAATTAACAGTATCATACTATTTTTCTCAAGCACCTGACAGAGACAAGTACTTTATTGAAAAATCTTCATTCACCACAGGCACTAAATATTTTTTTCTAATTTTATGTGTTTGGTACAGGGTCTCATTATGCAGCTCAGACTCATAGTGATCCTTCTGTTTCAGCCTCCCCAGAGCTGGGATTACAGGGATTGCAGATCTTGGTGGCTACCTAGACACACTCAAGGTGGGGCCAGCATGACATGTGGTACCAGGGACTGAACCCAGGTCCTTGAGCTTGTTTAGGCAGGCACTTAAGACTGCTGAACGATCTCCGCGGCTTCTGTGCCAAAATATTTTAACACATAAAGCTTAAAGAGAAATGATCAGTCCAAAATAGAAAAAAAAACAGATTGTAGAAGATCCTAAAGGTAAAATAAGTATTGTGAACTGGGAAGAAACTATTCAAAAGGAAAGAAACTTTGATAGGAGAAAGGGGAAAAGAAAGGAAGGAAAAAGGACAAAAATACACAAGATAACTAAGATTATTATATAGCTAGCTTTTCTTAGTTTACTGGAAAGCAAGGTTTTCACTAATATTGTTTGGACAAGATATGCCAATATCTCACAATCTGAGTTACTACTATGAAGATAACAATACACAATGTATTAATTATAATTACTTTCCTATTGGCCTATTTTGAAAGTCTTAATTTTTATTTATTTCTATTTAAAATAATAAGAAACATACTAAGTAAAACATAAGTTCATTAAAAAATAGGACAATATGCATGAAATATACATATGGTAGAATCCTGAAAAGTTAACAATTATTAGAATTACTACTGGTATATAGTAAACACAATATATAAATATACTTCATATGTTTTTAAAAAATCATAGCACTGGGGAGGCTGAGAACAGGATGATCACTACAACTTTGAGCTGTGTACTGAGACTGTACCAAATACACTTAAAAAGGTCAAAGTAAAAAAGAAAAAAAGAAAGAGTATGAAAACTGAATAGCTAAAACTGCAAGTTTAATCCTTGAAGAAAAAAAACATCAACGAATAGGCTGCATGGTAGCTTCAGTGTAGCTACACAGAGAATTAAAAGTACTAGCACAGGGAAGTGGAAAATATGCCACATAAAGCAGTGAGAGGTAAGAAAGTATGGAAAACAAAATGAAAACATCAATCATACAACTAAATTAGAATCCTAGCAAAGAAAGAAGGAAGTGGTTGCTATACTGGAAGAAAGGAGGACTGCAAATTTTCCGTAAGTGATGAAACACCACAATCGAAACACTTAAGAATTTCAGAATTCCAAAGCATCAACATGGTAGAGCAAACCTCTAATTCCAGCACACTGGGAGGCTAAAAGCAGGATACTTGCAAGGTTGAGCCCAACCTAGGGAATTTAGAGGGTAGAACAGATCCTATTTCAAGAATAAAAAATTTAAAAGGGCTAGGAAAAGGCCCTCTGTTTAATCTCCTAGAAAGAGGAAGAAAGAGGGAGCAACGGACAGAAGGAGGGAGGGAGGGAGAGAGAAAGAGAAGGTGGATGAAGAGGTCAGAATTGTGAGGAATCCCAGTAAGAATTCAGAGAAAAAGGAAAGGTTTCAAAAGTAAACATTTGGAGGACAGATTCAAAGGACTGAAGGACTAATAACTAGATTCTTGAAAGAAATAGAACTCTGAAGATAGCAAAATAAACAACTCAAAGAAGTTCACTTGCATTCCAGATTCAATATCGGGAAAAAATAATTTTAGTTTTTTCTGGATATAGAATTGATTGATATATGATTGATATTTTCACCATGCAATAAGAACACTGAAAGACTTTTACCTTATTAATCTAAGAGCTCAATGGATATACTTCTAGGCAAAACAAAAAAAAAACATATGGAAGCCCTGCAATGCTGGCAGATGGAAGAATAAAATTGTAAATATGTGGAAAAATGTAAGTCACATTACAAAACAACTATAATTCATTGTGTGATTAGATATGATACAATGCAAATCATGAAATTTATAAAAATTAGGAAAGTATGTTCAGATAAAATGTTCTGTTCTAAATATGAATCTAATCTACAAAAGAAAAACAATGAAGAAAAAGAAATGGTAATGAAACTAAAAAAATTAAGTGCTAGATACTAACCAAAATTGTCCAGTTTACATTTGTTTAAAACTTTCTTTCACTAGAAATAAAGATATCCATTAAAAAAATGACAACAGATTTCACTTATCAAAAAGAAGTAAATTTCCAATGAGTATGCAACTAATAACATAATCTCAAAACATAAAGCAAAACTTAATTAGAAGAACTAAACACCCACAGGGGTAGATTTTTCTTATAACTTAGTAACAGAAAATCCAAGACAATGCCATGAGAATAGAAAAATACAAACAATAATTATCTCTATCTAATGGATGAATCTATATAAAATTGCATCAATATAGAACACACATTATTTTCAAGACATTTGAAAAATCCAAAATCCAATCAGAAGCCACAAAATAAAAGTTGATGATTTTCAAATAATATAAAAGCCATATACTAAAAAGATCAAATTAATTTTAAACACAAAATGATAAACAGAAATTATTGTTTTTGAGCTAAGAATGTCTCTAAAACACCCAGAGGGAAATAACACTGAAAGCTAAGTAATAACCATGATCTCAATATGATGTTGTGATATACTGTTAATGCAACACTTCATGAAAATTTTACAGTCCTAAATGACTAGTATGAAAAAGTTGAAAGCAGTGATCTGAGAATTCAAAAAAATAAGTTCAAAAACAGCAATAAAGTAAAGCTGAAAAAAGCTGAGGAAGGAAAAATTTAGAAAAATAATGATCTTGAAACAAAAGTAAAATAAAAGTGACAAAACTAAACATATTCTGAAATGACTAAAAAGAAAACTAAAATTCACTCCAGTAAGTAGGGTAGATTTATGGAGGGAATGAAGGATGAAAGGGAGCAAGCAAACAGCCATTTTTTTTGTAAATCACTAAAATTTCAAAATATATAACTACAAATATTACAGACATTATACTAATAAAAAGGTATTAAACAATTTCATGGTAATATAATTTAAAATTTAGACACAAAGGGCATACATAGTTTTGGAAAAGAGGAAATGTAACAGTGAAATTATCACAATGAAATAGAAAAAAACCTGAATAACATTGTTAAAATTAATCTAACAGCAAAAAAGACCTCCACATGCCAATCAAACTCTGGACAGAGATGTAAAATTGAAGGCCTTTTTTTTGGTGTTGTTTTATGAGACAGTGTCTTGTCATATATTCCAGGCTAGTTGTGAACTCACTCTGAAGGCTGGCCCCCACTTCAGAGTGATCCTCCTGCCTCAGGCTCCTTAGGACTAGAATTATAGCTATGTGCCACTATGCCTGGCTTAAGAATTTTATTAAATACAAATGCCTAGTTTTTTACTTATAAAACTGGCTGCTATAGGTCATTATACAAGCATGCTATAATTTGTTAATCATTTGAAGACTAAGAACTATATATGAGAGAAATTTGTAAACTTGTTGTATAAATTATATATAGAGTTTAGTTTTAAATAAAAAGTCTATACCTCTGGCATAAATAAATTCCTAAAATTTACCAGAGTCAGGTTTCACCATAAGGCAAATCTTATCTAGCCACTGACATGCACAAAATAACGAACATTACATTATTTGGGGGAAAACATGGCTAATTAATCACACTACAACTGCAAATCAAGAATGTAGAATTTTTTAATTGTACCTTTTAACTAATTCTTTAAAAATAGTTAATATCTTATATTAAAACACATGGCTATCATAAAGAAACCAAACAAACGACAAATGTTGGAGAGGCTGTGGGGAAAAAGGAACCCTTCTCCACTGCTGGTGGGAATGTAGTCTGGTGCGACCATTATGGAAATCAGCATGGAAACACCTTAAAAAACTAGCACTGGAAATCCCATTCAATCCAGCTAGCCTCCTACTGAGAATTTTCCCAGATGAACTGAAAACATCATATCATAGTGATGTTTGTGCACCTATATTCACAGCAGCACAATTTGTGATAGCCAAATACTGGGAAAAACCAAACTGTCCATCATTGGAAGAATGGTTGAAAGGATGTGGTATTTTTATACAATGGAATATTACTCACAGAAAATGATAAACTAGAAGACTTCATATATAAGTGGATGTATCTTGAAGATATGCTCATAAGTGGAATAAACCAGACCTACATGTGTAAATATCGTATAGTCTCCCTAGTGTAAGAAATAAAAAAAAAAAAAAAAAAAACAGAAAGACATAACACAGTTGAATGGAAATCAACTTAAGGATTAAACAATGAAGAGACAGCAAGCAGAAAACTTAGCAAACTTTGCAGGGGCAAAATCATGCACTCATATACACAGGATGAATTTGACAATCATCCTAAGAATCTCCAACAGATTTTTGACACTGAGGATAGTAATGTGTAATGATTAACCCATGTATGGAATGCCTGTCATTCTGGTTTTTTAGATGTGTGTTGCTTCTAATGTAATTTCAATTATTGCTGTATTCTCAAGTAAACAAAACAAAGCATAATAACAGAGAATAAGATAAAGAAAAATATCTTATATTAAAACATTACTGGCAAAGTTATAAAACTTTTTTTTTTTTTTTTTTTTTTTTTTGCAGGACCAGGGTTTGAACTCACAACCTTGACTTGCCATGCAAGCACTTGTGCCACAGAGCTATCTCCCCAGCCCCATAAAACTTACCTTTAATAATAGTCATTATCACTGTTGCAACAGACTATAAAGACCCAAAAGGATCAAAAATAATATTGCAAGGTAAAACAAAGAATAATCACCCGGTTCAGTATTTGCTGGGTAAAGAACACAGCCTCCTGAAATTGTTGTCCTATCAATGTGTGTTTCATAAAATACCTGTAAATCTATCCAAACTCATTTTTCCCATGTTCGTAGGTTGTGTGGCTTCCTGAACTCTCCTGGTCCTAAAGCCAATTCCTGCATCTCCTGCATTAGTGACTGCCTTTTGGAAGCATTTCTTATGTATTATTTCATTCTTTTCTATGGTTCTAGAAGTTTATTTATTTATTTATTTTTTAATTTGTTCTTTGGTTTTATTTATTTTTATTTATTTATATTACGGCCGGCTCAGCCTGCCTTGGGGGTGGGGCTGGCACAGCATGTGGTGCTGGGGATTGAACCTTGGTCCCTGCTGCCGCCTAAGTGTTCCTAAGCAGGCACTTCAGACCACTGAGCCATCCTGCCAGCCCAGTTCTAGAAATTTCTACCAGTGAGCCATTACATTAAATATTGAGAGTTTTTTCAAACCTATATTATTTTGTTATAATAATTTTGATCTCTGTACAAAATGAAATCCTACCATTAGAGATACATTTTACCTTGAAAAAAGAAAAAAGCCACTAATGAAAAGGAAAATCAAAGAATGAGCAAGATTTAGCCACACAAAGTGGTTCTATGTGGTTATTTTAAAGAAAAACATAAGTGAATAATCCACACTTTATTTTTTTCTAGGAGATTTGAGAAACTTACTCAAAGGCAACAGTCTAATGTTTTACATAATTAGTTATTTCTTTATGTAAAGGCAACTTGTCAGATTCTGATTAAAGCTTTACATTTGTCTTTTATTGGAGAGTTAGAATGTTCTGCTCTCGTAGGACATATAATAAATTATGTTCCTCATAGCTTCTTTTCAAAAAATTTTTGGACATAAAAAGTTAAAAAAAAAAAACATACACAACACTCAATGTACCAATAAATAGACTGTGAGCTCATACTAAGCACCAATCCTCTATTTTCATGAATCTTCTACTAGTCCTATAAATGTGCTATTCAACAATCTAGATTTATATTTACATCTGCCTGAGTACAACAAATGATGATTCTGAAGGCTCATAAATGTTAATCAAAATAAGAGAACTATTATAGAAAGCCTATACATATCAGTACCATTCAAGGAACACAGTAATTAGACTTAGGCAGATCTGTCCTAGAATTCTGTCATCATATAATAGATAAGCTATTTTATTTCATCTAGCTATAGCTTTACCCTTTGTGAAATAAAATAACACATACTCCTCTGAATTTCTGTGAGAATGTAATGAGGTAAAAATAATATGAAGCACTTTACAAAAATAGAAGACACTACCATCTTGTCATCTAGATTCTGATCAAAGTATTGGAGTCTTTTTTTTTCAGGTCACTGACTCTGAGATCTGGCAAAAAGTGGATGAAATAAGTATCTGTTTAACATTTATCCCAGTTCAACCTTGTTCCTGTGGTGTTTTTTTGAGGTAAGAAAAGGTTAGAAAAGATTAGAAGAGAGAATTTGATATCCAGAATACTTAAGTGGCTTTTGAAAAAGTTTTCTTCCAATAGTATTTTAGACCTTCCTTGATCACTTTACATCAGATTAGTCAGGAAAACAGATTAAGACATTTGATGAAACAAGTTCTTAACTCCGTATCTGCGGTTAAATATATGTATGCATACATAAAACACAGAAACTGTTCAACATATTTATGTGTATCCACTATTGGCGCAGACACATGAATATAAGTTAAAAAAATTTTCTACACACAAGACAATCAGAGAAAATTAAAATAACCAGAAATGTAGTTAGTAGTGGTGGTTCTAACTTTACCATGTATTCTTACTGAGAGGCTCCCTGGTATTTTTCTTTTTTCTGTTCAGCTTTCTGTCAATGTTTCCCGCTGTACATTAAGATTATTATGGAAGAGCCAGGGATATGGGCTCAGCAGCACAGTGCCTGCCTGGGAAGAGCAAGGTCCCGTGTTCAATTTCTGGTATGAAAAAAAAGAATTACTATGGGAACTTTATTTTTTATTAGTACATGTTTTTAGTACACAATGACTACAATCATTATAGGGGGGGCAGATACATGTACATATTTTAAATTTTTTTTTTTTGATTACTATTTCCAGCTCCTTCCTTCCTAGTCTAAGTCTAGACTGCCTTCCAATTTTGATAGGGTCTATCTAGTACTATGGGAGCTTCTGAAACATAAAATAATTTAGGAAACACTTGAGACCAACTAATCACAGTGCATGGATTTTGGGATCCAGGTACCATATATTTTTAAAATGTCATCAGATAATTCAGATATTTTGTGAAAGGTAAGAATTTATGCATTGCTGGGTGTGGTGGCGCATGCCTGTAATCCCAGCACTTGGGAGGCTGAGGCAGGAGGATCAATGCGAGTTTGAGACCAGCCTGGGCTACTACAAAGGTGAGCTCAAGGCCAGCATGAACTGCATAGTGAGACCCTGTCTCAAAAAAAAGAAGAATTTATGCCTTAGCAGAGCAGGTGTTGCACATCTGTGATCCCAGCATTCCTAAAGCTAATGCAGGAAGATCTGAATTTGAACATAATTGGGGCCATGCAGCAAGTTCACGGCATCTCAGCTATAGATCTGTATTGAACAGAACCAACTAAAACCAACATTAAGAACTGCTGAAAAAAAAGAACTGCTGCCTTGGGGCTGGGGAGATAACTCAATGAAATAAGTGCTTGCCTGGCAAGCACAAGGTCCTTAGTTTGATCCCTAGTACTGTAGAAAAAAAAAAAAAAAAAACAGAAAAGAAAAAAGAACTGCTATTTTAAATCCTGTCCACAGAACCACTTCTTATAGTATGCATTCACCAACTACTCTGTCTAATTGCTTCATTTATTATCTATATGCTTACAAACCCTAAATTTATATATTGAGCTCAGACCTCGCATTTCCAGACCAATGTATTTAACTATTGTTTAAGTCTAACTCAACATTTTCAAAAACAAATCTCTTCATCATCCATTCCCCCTTATTACTAACTACCCAAAGGACTACTTACTAAATTAAAACATTATGGCTTTTAAATACCATTCCAGGGGCCTGGAGGGATGGCTCAGTGGTCTAAAGCGCCTGCTTGGGGAAGCTTGGGTGGCTTCAGGGACCGCGGTTCGATCCCTGGCACCACATTCTGCGCCAGCCCTGCCCTCGGGACGGGTTGAGTCAGCCATAAAAATGAGTGAATAAACAAAGGTTGTGAAACAAGAAAAAAAATAATAAATAAAATAAAATAAATTCTTTAAAAAAAAATAAATACCGTTCCAGTCTATCTCTTCAAATTCTTCATACCATTATCACTGCCAAATTAACTTATGTTAGAGCTTTTCAGATGGCCTCTCACCTACACTCTCTCCTCCAGTCCATAACGTTTGCTGCAACCAGAATGGTCTTTCTAAAATGCAAGCTTTATCATGCTGCTGCCCTCATGTTACTCAGATTCCATCATATCTTACATATTTCAGTTGCTTTCCATGGCCTTCCAAATAATTTCTAAATGCCCTAACATGGTTTATAAAATCCTTCATGATTATGCCCCCACCTACTCATATTAAACTTGCAGCTTCTGGAAGGAGTCATGTTCCATATTTTCCAGGCACAGGCATAAAAATACTGTTACCTGAAAGAATATTGCAATCTACCTCCAGCTCTACTTAACTACTTGTTTTTCAGGTATAAATTTAAATGCTACAGTTACAGGGGAAGTCTTCCCTTAACAGTTCAATCTATAGTAAAAACCAAAGGCAAACTTGGTATTTGTCAAAAGTAGTGCCTCTTTATTTTTAGGCTGCTCGCCAGTTAGGAGAATAAAGTTGATTTCTGGCTAGTAATACATAGGAGGAAGAGATCTGAAACCACCTATGGGACTGGTACTTTAAAACATTTCTTGGGATTGCTCAGTTCACCCTTCATTTATTATGGTAATTTAAGAATCCATACACTTCTGCAAGATGAAAGAGGACTGGCTGTGTACTAGGAAGCAGACATAACTTAAATGAAACAGAAATTCCTTGTATGGTAAATTACAAAGAGTTCTTCATTAAGTGATTACCACAGCTTAGTGTGCACTTAGCTGAACGTAGCCTACTGGTATTAACAATTCAGAGCTTCAGCTAGCTACTTATCTAGGACTTGATCATTTAGTGTAATTTGTTGGTACTTACTGCTGTTCTGATAAAACTATACATATCTTATGGAAAAGTCTTACCCTTTGTTGCTTACTGCCTTATTTCCAGGATGTAACAACATGCTTGATATACAGAAGGCAATGAAAAAATAGGTACTACCTGAATTATGGATAAATATAATGCACTTTAATACTGTTAAACTGCCATTATGAATACTACATGCAGTATAATTTATCTGCTAGCATTTTTCCATGCTGTTTCCTTTTTGTTAAAAACAGCAATACATCTTGGATCTTATTTGTATATTGTGTATAATCATATCCCTTTATTATTACACATTCACCAAAAATCATTTATAGTAAGTTCATAATACTTCCCTTACACACAATTACTGTCATGCATAAAATATTGGATATTTAGGTAGCTTCCTGAGACAAATTTTAGATGCAATATCATTTCTATCCCAAGCAACTTATATTTGAGTAATTTCTCTCACATTTTAAAGGCTTCATTTTATTTTACTACTGCAGTCTTCTTAAAAGCTAGATTGTGTCTTAATATTCCTACGCCCTATGGTCTGTGTCAGCATATGCCCTGAATAGAGTAAACCTTGGTGTTATGCATGGCTTATTTCAAAGCAAGCTAGTTATTGTAGTAACAAGACATTTGAGCAAACAAAATGTAAACCCAGTTGTATTATAATTAAAAAGAGCTAAAATGGAGATAAGTATGACTGATAATTCATTCCATCTCTCCCTCGTTTCCCTTCCTTTCTATCCTCCTGCTCAGATACCTGGAAGTCAGCTGAGGTTTTGATTCTACGAACAAGAGCCCAGAAATGCACAATTATAAGGTGTCCCAAGATCTAGATTCAAGTGGGCCAATCTTTGTGCATATTAGGTAGTTAAGCATATTCCTGTGTATTTCAATTGTTTTGAAAACAAGAGAGATGCATAACACTTTCCAAGCCAGGTTGTTCTAGCTTCATACAGCTGGCATTTTTTTAATTGGCAATGGTCCTGTATGCTATGCAGTCATTGAACAGTATTCCCGATTACAGTCAAAAACATCCATAAACAGCCAAATGCACTCCAAGGTCAATCATATATAATTCTGTATCTTTTTCAATTTGTACTCCAACTTTTTTCCATAATTCCTAACAAATTACCAGATTAAATGTTTACGCTTGGTCTCTGTTTTTTTTTTTTTTTTTTTTTTTCTTCTTTGCTCTCATGTAAATTATATGAAAAGAACACTGAAGAAGAAAAATGTAAAAACCGTAAATGTTAAAATTATACAAGTTAACTGACTTCTTTGTGGATAAGTAAGATTTGATATTATTGGCCTTTTAACTCTTATCAGCATTTCAATTAGTTTTTGAATAATCATCCTTTAAAATGAAAAGTGAATCTCATTTTCCCCTTTCACACATACAAAACAGCTTAAGTCAAAGATCTCAATTAATATTTAACTTTTCAAACACTAAACATGAAATTGCTTCTTAATTCACAGCACTTTTTCTAAGTCTTGCTTTTAGCAAGAAAATTCTAATAAAAAAAATTTACCTCATGGAAACGGAACTAATTAAATAAAGAGAATTGTACAGAGACATGCATCATTCATTAGAAGTAATTTATATTTATAATATACAATCAAAAATTTCATAAATGTTGATATAACCATTAAATGGTCCTATCTTTTAGTAGTGAAACCATTTTAAGTATCTGAAAATGAATTCTTAAAAAAAAAGAGCTATACTACTTTAACACTAAGTAAATTGAATATATTTTTTTAATTTTCAAAAAGACTGCAACTAAACATAAAAAAATGAAGTAAGCAGCTATAAATAATTTACTGAGCAATTATAATAATTGGTAGAACATTCTAGAGCTAATATATCAATAACATAAGGAAATAGGTGTTTTTGAGCCTTTTTTTTTTTTTTTTTTTCTGGTATACTTGGAATTAAACCCAGGGAATTTTGAGCTACATTCCTTTCATTTTTGTACAGAATTTCAGCACACTGTCTACAGGTCCTCGAACCTAAGATTGTTGTGCCTTCACCCACCAAGTATCTAGAATAATAGGTGTCCACCACTGTGACTGAAGGGAAAAATTGTTCATTTTTGATGATTAATAAAATGATTTTTAATTTTTTTTTGTAGTAGTAGGGATCATTTGGAACCTCACACTTACACTTGCTACACACTTAGGATGCTGAGCTACTTTCCAGCCTGTTTTTTTTTTTTTTTTTTTTTTTTTTTGACAGGGTCTCACAATACTGGCCCTCAACCCGAGACTGGCCCTCAACTCGAGACTGGCCCTCAACTCACTTATGTTGCCCAGGATGACCTTGAACTGGTGGTGACTCTCCTCTTTCAGCCTCTCTAGTGCTGGGATGGCAGGTATAAACCACAACCACCAGCTTAATATGCTACTTTAATATTCACTATGTTCTTTCAGGAATCTGAAGACAAATATTCCTATGACAAACATTTTCCACCTGTTAAAACAGGCTGCTGAATCTAAATATCTTAGTTGGGATCCAATATTGTGAAGTGAATATGCATATAGTGGGAATAATGTCAACTTTTAATTACACTTAGGGAGCAAAGAACAATCCACAATTTTATTTATTCATTCATTAATTTTAAACACTAAGCATATGTGGCAGGATTAAGTAGGAAAAAAGGATTGGCTTTACAGTCAAAAATACGGGACTCGGAATTCTTTCTCTGAACATCATGCCTGTGTTCATTACCTTTTCTTTTTCTTTTTTTTTTTTTTTGTCTTTTTGAGACAGGGTCTCGCTATACAGTTCAGGTTGGCCTTGAGCTCAGTTTTGTAGCCCAGGCTGGTCTCGAACTCTCACCGATCCTCCAGCCTCAGCCTCCTGAGTGCTGGGATTACAGGCATGCGCCACCACGTCCGGCTTCATTACCTTTTCTATCCTGAGACTGAATACCTTATACACACAGAGGAGAAAAGGTCTGATTTAACTGATGGTTTCCAGAGTCAGTCCATGGCCGGCAGACTCAAAAGTGCAGCAAAGCTGCTGAGTCCCTGGCAGCTGGGAAGCAGAGCAGGACAACAAAGCCAGAGAAAAGGGAGGGGGGACCATATGGAACCCGTGGTCACTCCCACAGTACCTGGGAGTGCGCCTGACTAATCTGCTGTCATTTCTTAAAGCAATAAAACTGACACAATCACAGTAGTCACAGAACCCTAGGCAAGTCACTCATCTTCCTGTGTAAAGAGCAACTTATATAGATGCAGGTTCTGGTAACTTGTTTTTACCTGGCTTATGTTAAATACCAAAGAGGTTTTTTGGTCCACTGTCTAATTAGACTTACAGAAAATTAATGTTATTTTTCATATTACTCTCATCTAGATTAGAAAAGATCACACTCTGTAGCAGCACACCTAACAGGAAAAGTATTAACATTTCAAAACATAAGTGAAGGTGTATCGCTGGTCTTTTTTTTTTTTTTAAACTGCTCTATGTTGTCATATTATTAAATATAGTTAGATACTGCTTTAAGGCTATCTATGAAATTATTTTTCTGAAGTATAGTAGTCTATGAAGAGGTTTTCAAGGAACTGACATTTAGGCTAAGGCCTGACTCACAACACCCAACTACTGAAAGACTAAATGGAAGAATATTCTAGAAAAAGGCAATGACTTGTATAAACGGCCTAAAACAGGAACAACCTTGGTCTGTCAAAAATTAATGCATCAATTGTTTATTAATGAGGGCGACTAAATCAATCACTTTCTGGAGCCAGGACATATAGTTTTGGGGGATTTATTCAAGAGAAATGCTTCAATATGGTTACTTTAAAATATACTGTTAGTAGAACACAAATATGAAACATGGTAATTAATCTATTGGTATTCTATCCAGAAAAATGTCTCTCCACACAATAAAACAACACAGTTCCAACATGTCAAACAAAGGTGTCAGTAGCAAAAAGCATGTTCTATAAAATTCAGAGTGGGTTAAAAAAAAAGTCAGGCAAAATAAGGCTCAGTGCCTTCTAATTGTGTGACTCAAATATATCATTTTAGCTCTCTGGACATCAGAACAGACAACAGACATCTGAACAGAACAACAAACAGTAAATGCCTTCAAAAAATGTAGTGAAGATTAACATAATCAGTATATGTCATCGACAGACTACTTGTTATTTTGTGGGTAGTTAATGAATACTACTACTACTAAATCACTCGGACTGGCCTAGAAACTGTGATCCTCTTGACTCAACCTCCCAGGCAGAATCTGGTGAAACTCTATATCTACCTATCCACAGCTTTCTAATTTTTATTTGCTTTTTTACAAAGCTAATGAAAAAATTAAAAATCCAATTCACTAGACATAACTTATAAAATGGTTAAAATCAAATGTAAGTGCTCCCAAAAGATTTACAATGCAAACAACATTGAAAATAATAGTATACATTCTGAAGAGAAAAGACTCCCGAAATGTTTTTGCAAGGCAGCAATGAAGACAACCCCTAAATTTAAGCAGTAATGAACCAGAATATATATATTTACTATGTGATTACTTTCTAAACAAAGACCACCGTTCCCATAGATAACCTCTAGGATACTTAAAAAGACTCCACCAATGTACATATTATGAGTATATACATAAGATAGAGACTGAGGTAATTTTTAATAAAAAGTGCTCACTGTCAATATTCTTTATGAAATTGTCATAGACTGATAATCTATAACAAAATAAAAGACTACGACACAGATGAAATTCGTTTTCCTAACTTTTTGCAGTAGTTTCCTCATATTTTTTTTCCTATCTCAGATTCTTACAGTGTTAGTCACCTATCATATACTTCTGATTCTTGTTTTTCCTCTTTATTAGCAGTAAAAGTTAACTTTACTTCCTTGTGAAAGCAAGACAAAATGATGAAGTGATTCAAAGTTAAGGGCAAAACAATAAAGAAACAGGACTGCAGTCTCATGTATTTCCAAGTGGACCTAATAAGTACACACTATGTAGGTGGGAAAGGCTTAATCAAGGCACTTCCTAGGATCTAAAGAAAGCAATTAAAATAACAGTGGAGTTAGAAGATTTTCATCCCATATCTACCTCAACCCCTAAATGAATTTTGCTGTATTATGGGACCCCTACTGTCATTACACTAAAAAAAGAACTTTAGAAGTCATGTGAAGGCTGCAATAAGATTTTGTGACATAACTCAGTGGTATGATGTTTGATGAGCCTGCAGAGGGTGTGAGTATATATATACATAAGATAGAGACTGAGATAGTTTTTAATAAAAGGGACTGGATGACAGCTTAGTGATCTAAGCACCTGCCTGACAAGCACAAGGACTCAGGTTTGATACCCAGTACAACACGCCATGCCAGCCCTAGAAACCCCGGTGTGCTGTGCCAGCTCTGAAACCAGGAATCATCAAAATACTTTATAAATAGTAAGAAGACACCCTAGATTTACCAAATGGCATTTTCCTCAAAGATTTCATGGTAATGTATTTTTCCAAGTCTAGGCAAGTACAAAGAAGAAGAGGAAAAGAAAAAATAGCTAAATTTAAATCTGAGTAATACTTAAAAATATTTGATATTCAAATATTGAAGATTAATTACTTAGCCCTAAGAAAAGCTACAAACATCTCACATTTTATTCTGTTTCTGAGACTAAGATTTAATAGGTTCAAGATCAGTGTAACAGTGCCAAAAATCTATTTGGAAATAATGAGTTAAAAATCAATTAAACATTGTACAAAAACTATTTTTTAAGAGGCAATAAATTAGGATAAACATCTGTCATAATTGTTTTATTTATTTGATGACCACCATAATACAATTCCTTTAATGTTTCCTTATTTATAGAGTATTTTGAATTTCACTTGGGCCAAATGTTGTAGTCTCAGCATCAAGATGAATCTTCTAAGTTTTAGAAGTCACAAGCTGTTGATGGCATCTCTATAGGAGAAGCACGGAAAAGGTTTAAATGACCCACCCAATACAAATTCTGACATAAGAGCTTGGTATTTGACTACGAGTTCACTGCTTTTCAGAACTACATAAATCTGTGTTCTGTACTATGAAACTATTTTAAATTGTAAACAGGCCCAAGCAAAAAGATACTTTATAAAGATCTTGTATGCCAAGTTTTTAGCCTTTAAATATAATCTTTATGTAAAGGGGGAAAATCTCCTAGCACTAAAAATAGGAAAGATCCAAAACTTTTTCAAATGAACTATGTAAACAATAGGTCAAACAAGAATTATATGTGTAAGGCAGGATGAAATATGAGACCTTTGCTGAGATGCTGTATTTGTTATTTTTGGGTGAAAAATATTAAAAAAAAATTAGTCAAATATATACATATGTGCACATATATAGTCATAACTTCCTATTTGACTACTTTGACACTCATTACATTTGGTACACAACATACTTTGAAACAAAATGTCCTTGTGTTTGTTGTTCATCTGGTACTCCAAGGGCAGAATGGAACTAGCTGCTGTTAATTAACTACTACCTAGCTACTCTTTCTAGCAAAAACAATTTGTTTGACACTCCTCATATCAGGTACTATTTATTGAACCTTCCGAAGCCAATGTACCCTATAATGTACTTTGGGATGTATTATGTATGTTTTTTCTTCACACTTTTTTTTTTTTTTTTTTTTTGAAGCAGATACTTCATTACTGACCAAATCATTAAAACACCATGACAGATACTTAGTTCATCCTTCTAATAAGCCTGTTGATCTGGTCTTCCCTATTTCCAGCATCTCCACCATCCACAAAATGGATGGTCTTTTCCTTCATTCCACCTTGTGGAGATGATAACTTTAATAACTACAGGAAATTATTCGCCTCTTTGAAGCATTTTCCTACAGTATAGATCTCATGGATCAGATCCTCCATGCAGATGATGCCATATTTACCAAGAGATTGAGCAATCAGTGAATCATCTATCAAGACAATTTACTTCTTATAGATTTTGCCATAGCCACACTTGTTACTGGTTCATTCACTGACCTCAGGTTTGGGGGCCTCCATGCAATGTATGGCTCCACAATCTCAGCATGTTAACTAAAGCCTTGTTGAGCTTAACGAAGGTGCCACTGAAGATTTGGCAAAGGCAAAGAAGCTGCAATGCCTTATGGATCTTTGGGCGGACACCACTGATACCGTGATCCAGATGACAAGTGCCAGTTTAGGCTCTGCAGGGACATTGAAGCTGCCAACTTTTCACACCATGCTAGCCATTCAGGGCTCAGTTCTGTTCATCTGTCTGTACTCCTTATGATAGTGCCTGGCTTTTTAATATATGAGCTTCCTTCTCACCTCCGGAAGCATGTTGTGAGCACACTTCTTTCTCAGGCGCTTTATCTTCAACTGTGCAAAATGTCTTCATTTTTTTTAAGGGTTTCTGGCACAGCAGTAACCTGCTTTTTCTTCTCTTCTATATCCTCCATGGTTCCCACCAGAAAAGAGTCTTCACACTTTTTAAACATGCTTTTTTAAATTTTTAAACAAAGAAACTATGTTTTGTAACTCCCAACAAAGCAGCAACCATTAATGTCAGAAATAATACTAAAATACAATCAATTCTTCCACAAAAATCTTTATCATCTGATAAAAATACTTCCCAGCATTTCAAAGTCACTTTCAGAAACAATGAAAAACTAGCTGTGTGAATTTGGTTATATGTATTTCTTGATTTCAGACACTGACATTTCTTTAATATTTTATAGAACAGAAAATGCTGGATGGTTAACAAGATGAAATGGGTAACACAAATTGCAGATATTCAACTACTGATTCATTGTATTAGTGATGTAAACCAATAAATAAAACAAAGCTCAGGTTCTGAGACTTATAAGACTTGGATTTAAATGTCAATTAGTACATGGATAACTCTAGACAAATGACAACTTCTCTTAGCTTTTGCAACTTCATGAGTGTATTATGAGGATTGTAAACAATCATATCTGTAATGGGCAAGAAGCATATGACCTACAAAATGTAAGCTGTAACTATTACTAATTCTGTGTAAAGGATAACCTACTCATTTTACCCACAACACACCAAATCGTCTTGAAATTATGCCAAAGCCACCAGCAAAAGGTAAGAGTACAGGGCCCAGACAGATAGCTCAGTAGAATAAGCACTTGCTTGGCAAGTGCAAGGTCCTGAGTTTAATCCCTGGTATCGTTAAAAAAAAAAAAAAAAAAAAACGTAGAAAGGTAAGATTATTTTTACTTGTTTCAGGACTGAGCAATATATGTTTTGTAATAAACACATTTCCTTGAAAATACATATACACTAACAGAAGTATATGTAAATTCTAAATGTGTAAGGTTAGTTCTTTTTGCTTCAACTAGATAGCAATCTATAAGGACTAGGATCACATTGCCAGTAACTCAGTAAGTACTACTTGAGTAACTAAAAAGATAAATGAATAATGTTAAGTGGAGAAAATATAGAAAGTAAAAACATAATAAGAAGTATGACGATCTGAAATAAGGAAAAATTTAGAATGAGAGGCAGGTATTCCTGGCAAATTTCTAGGGAATTCAGAGAACCTGCCAGGGCCAAAAGGAATGAAGAGGTTTTACAGAAGCCTGACATAGTGATGGCAATGTGCTCTATAAAAAGAAAGGCACCAAAGATGTCACTACTAAATGACAAAAACTTTAAAAAGCCAGAGCTAAGATTGAGATCATATTCTGTAAGCATTAACAGGTCTGCAGGGAGCTGTTTGAACCTAAAGAGTTCTAAGTCTAGGAAATAGAAATTGTGCCCTCTCACATTCTAAAGCATCCCTAAGAAATGTCTCCTGCTTTGCATATGAAGTGTGGAACAGTTCTTCAAAGAGAAAAACATAGGAAGACACAACTAGCAAAATGAATAAAGCTATAAAATGAATAGAAGTGTGACACTGCCTAGCCAGCTCTCCCCCAGGACAGGCTTTGAGGGCCATTGAGACTGGAAGTGGTGGTGCAGGCTTGTAATCCCAGCTCTTTGGGAAGCTGAACACAGGCGGATTACTAACCCGATTCAAGAACTGAAGCCCTATAAACCCTTACTAAAAAAAAAAAAAAACAAACAAACAAAAAAAAAAACAGAACAATTGAGTCTTAAATATGATTTATACAAAATTACAGCAAAATGAGTAAAAGAATAAATAAATTGTGCATGATTTACATATCAGATTAATATATTTTTAAGAAAGAAAATTACAGCTATTTTGTACATTTGGGTTCTATGACTCATGAACTACAATGTAGCAGATGTTAAGTAGAACAAAAAAAGGGGGGCAGGGTTAAAGCCTAAATTGTGGACATGCAATCAGATCATTTAAGCACCTATAGAATATTAGAAGCCTTTTGAGTGGGTGCCATCTTGGCTGTGCTGCAATGTAAGGTTCTTTTGTAGAAAACAGACCAGGACTCATGGGAAGCACCTGTTAGCTGTGTCCAAGCACAGGTACTCTTGTTCCTCATTAAAGGTGGGTGTTTTGTTAGGAGTACTAACAACTGTTATTCCACATCAAGTTCTGTCCGTGGATCCAAGTTGTAACATACTGTATCTGCTAATGCAGAACCTCTTTAAAATTTGTGACAAATTTCGTATCTTCACTTATATAACTAGGAGTTAGTTATATATTCCCTTTATCTATTATTTATTCACCGATACAACAAATGCTTACTAAATGGCTACTTTTTTCCAGAAACTATTTCAAATGCTAGAGATAAAATAACTTTAAAAGACAGGCAAGAACTCAACTCTTACGGATGATTTATTCAAGGTATGTGACTTAAGGGTAAAGTAATTTTACAGGAGAATAAAAAACATTTATTTAACTCCTTCTGCAGTAAAACTTCCGTATTAATTTTGTAAATTGCCTATCCCTGACACTATAGTTCCAGTGCCTCTTATCTTAATGTACAGTAAAGAAGGTACACTCTTTTGGGTACACAACTGTTTTTATATTAAATAACTGCCTTGAAGCATTTTCCAAAATTACATTCAATAAATGCTTTTCTTTCTTTTCTTTTTTTTGGGGGGGGGGGGCTTTTGAGACAGGGTCTTGCTATGCAGTTTAGGCTGGCCTTGAGCTCACTTTGTAGCCTACGCTGGTTTCGAACTCACATCGATCCTCCTGCCTCAGCCTCCCAAGTGCTGGAATTACACGTGTTCACCCCCACGCCGGGCACAATAAATGTTTTTCTATCTTTATCTTTGCTCTCCACATTGCATTTTGTAAAAGTATACTAATTTCCTTATAATGACCATATTACAGAAAAAATTTAATCCAAAGAAAAACCCTGATCTTAACACTTCAAAACAACCACTTAACCATTTGGATGTACTCTTTTTACTATTTGTAAGTGCTGAAATAGTTGCATAGTGACATATATGTGTAGTATTTGCATCATTTATGCAGTAACTTACTCTGTAATTAAAGTTTATTTATTTAAACATTCTTCTCTCATAATTTTGTTTGTTTTTAAATTTAGGAGATTCACAAAATACCAAAATGGCAGAATATATATTTGTATTTTCCAAGGACCATCTAAAAATTTAGAATTAGGAGTAAAAAGTCTATTTTAACCCTAAACTGTTTTTAGATTTAGGACTTTATATGTGTGACGATGTTATGTATGTATCTATATCAGTACATGATCTTGTTATAGAAGGACACACTCGTACTGTTATCCAGTAGGAGCATTGTTAATTTTATGAAAATCTTGCCTGGCAGGAAGGCTCAGTGGTCTAAAGAGCCTGCTTAGGAAAGCTTAGGTGGCTGCAGGGACCACAGTTCGATTCCTGGCACCACATGCTGCCAGCCGTGCCCTCAGGGCAGGCTGAGCTGGCCATAAAAATGGGGCCGGGCCTAGTGGTGCACGCCTGTAATCCCAGCACTTGGGAGGCAGAGGCAGGAGGATCAGTGCA